>LPNX010578833.1:3396-146514 GCA_001517045.1 Pseudotsuga menziesii | reverse complement strand
TTAGATTGTTTATTTCTATTGCATATTGGAGAAGATTGATTTCTGGAGTCTAGCTATCTGTTGTGGTACCCCAAGCCATAGGAATTTCTCTCCGTAACAGTTGGGACAAGAGAGAGACTACTGCTGTCAGGAGATCATCTTTATGTTTTCAGGTTTTACTTTTGGTGTTGATTCTATCTCTAAGGAAGTTGCGGGGTTTTCTCCTTTATGCTTTCCCCGAGGAAAATTCTTTGTGTCTCTTATCTCCTATGTTTTATTGATTTTCATGTTATTCTCTCAGTTAAAGATCCTAATATCATAATGATAGCTTGAATGATAAAAATCTAACATTCCTTTCATTCTATATTTAGTCACTAGCACCATTGGTTACACTTGGCCTAATTGGGGCACATGTACCAATTATTAAAGTTTGGGAACACTAATGGAGGATAAATTCCACTGACTACACTTGCATGCATCATTTTAGGAGACTCCTAGATCAATCCATACAAATTAGGAGCCAGTGGGAGTGCCGAAACCAACCTCCATTAGTTAAGTACAGTTGATGACTATTCAAGCTTAGTTAGGAGTCAATTGCATTCAGTTCTAGTCCGTTACATTTAGTTCTACTCAGTTAGTGATAACTACACATGGCTGCATGTGGGTGAGGCTCATTTACTCACCTACCTTAGTCATTTAGACTATTTAACTAATAATTAATACTATATTATACACTTGAGTTGGGTTTTTGAACCTCGATAGTGATTTAGACAAGTTCAGTTTCCTTGTAGTCAAGTAGAGTCAAACCAATTTGAATTTCCTCACATGGATTCGAATTGCATGAGGTTATTTAGCCATTATACTACATTGTAATTAAAAATCTAATTAATTTTTCTTAATGAAATCATTCATAGTTGCAATCCATTTTTGCATTGTTTCCTTCTTCAATTTCTGAGTAAAATTGTATGATCTATCCTATGAGTTGTGTGTTGGTCCAAAGATGTATGTGCTCAATTTAATACGGACTAGTACATTAAATTTTCTATGGTTCTAGTAGGAATCCCACAGAACAAATTAGATCAAATATGAATGGTATTTATAGATCAATTTGTTATAATAATCAAACCCATAGTTACACTTATGATACATTATTTTTTCAATTTTGTCATATTTCTAGATTCCTTACTATGTTAGTTGGCATGCACTTGCACCTAGAATTCAAAAAATGCTTAAAATGGATTAAGGAGAGATTTAGAAACATCCTAGAAATTCTGACAAATCTGCAGTCATTCTAGAATAGCAAAAGCACAATTTTTCTTTTTCTGAAAGTTGCCTTGCTTTTAAGTAGTTTTAAGGAAAAGGGGAAAAGCTAGTCTTGGAGTAATTTCCTTTTCTTTTTCCCAATTCATCCTCCTTTTTTTATCCATAAAAAAGCATGTATATGATCTCTTTCCATCACTTATCAATTGGTACATCTAACTCATCCAGTTCGTGAGCATCTTGACATATTAGGAAAGTGATTTATGCACCTATGGGGGATTTTGACTAGTTTAGTAAGCCTTCTTTTTGTCCAAATCGAATAGCATACTTGTTATTTAAAATATATGATGTAATTATATATTTGGAAAACCTATTACTTTATTATGTTAGCTGATGTACACTTATTCAATAGAATTTTGTTTTATGCTCCATATTCAGTCTCCTTTTTGTAGAATTTTGCATGCTTGACTAGTAATTTTGTGAGTGTAATTTATCTACAGCTTGGGATTAATTTCCAAATGGTATCAGAGCCTTGGTATTTCAATTATTATCCTTCCATATTTCTATTTCATGCTCGACATCATTGACTAGGATCACATTCTACTGGTTGAAGGGTACATTTGAAGAGATATGGATCAATATCAAAGGATCATCTTGACTCCATTCAACTTTTTCGAATGCAAGGATGAGATTGAGATTTTGTTGAGGTGTAAATGCCTCTACATAGTGACTATGGAAACTGAGGTTGATCCCAATGCAACTACAGATAAAATTAAATGGAACAATAGGAAGGATGGGTCCTATGGTCTCTTGTGCTTGAGCATTTCAAGAGACCTCCTCTTCCATTTGGATGGATTTTCATCACCAGATGAGGTTTGGGAGAATATTGATACTATATTTGGAAATAGATATGAAATGAGGGGACATAAACTCAAGAATGAGTTTATATCATTGAATCCCAGTAGCTTTGAATCCTTGCAAGTCTACTTTCCAAGTTTAAGGCCCTAGTTCTATAGTTAAAACAGTGTGGAATCAAAAAGAAGGAAGAGAAACTATTCTTGACCATACTTTCAAAGCTTGGTCCTGACTATCTATGTTTGTTTCAACCTTACATGCCACCAAATTGAGAGCACTAACCTATAAGATGCCTAAGCTTGCTGACTTCATGGAATCCCTCACTTAGGAGCAAGATAAATTGGTAATGATGGGCACCATCAAACCTTCCAAAGACCAATATTTGGTTACTGGAGATTCAAGGGTAGATTATAAAGGAAAGAATAAATCCAATTCAAAGAAACCACTTGAACAAAAGAGATACAAGTCCAAGTCTCAAGGGGAGCCCTCAGGATCCCAGAAGAACTTCTAGAAGAAGAAGAAAAAAGGTGAAATGA
The DNA here is from genome assembly GCA_001517045.1 of Pseudotsuga menziesii. Classification (NCBI taxonomy): domain Eukaryota; kingdom Viridiplantae; phylum Streptophyta; class Pinopsida; order Pinales; family Pinaceae; genus Pseudotsuga; species Pseudotsuga menziesii. The sequence continues at coordinate 143,884 of LPNX010578833.1, read as the reverse complement.
GCAAGTGCACATACTGCTGTAAGGGATATCATCCTGAGAGCTCTTGTATGAAGAATAAAATCAACATGTTGACTCAAATCCTAGAGAATAATAACATCTCCCTTCTTGAATGCACAAATAAGAGGGAAGGATGATCAAATTCAGATGACAACGGGAGAGTTCATGCCTTGGTTTCCAACACTTAGAGATCATTCACATTCATCATTGATTATGGAGCTTCAAGGCACACGGTTTTGACAAGGGAGACTTTCTCCTTTATTCATGATTTAAAAGGTCCAAAAAACAATTTTGGTAGATGACTTTGTTACTGATAGTATGGGAAAGGGTAGGATTTATCTTGACCATGGTTCTTTCACTGATGTGTTGTATATCCCAGGTCTTGTTGTTAAACTCTTGTGAATGTATCAGATGACCCACACTGGTTCTCCTAAGAAGTCTGTATTCTATTCAAATTATGTTGAGATCTCAGATATTTTGAATGGTAGAGTCATAGTAAAAGGTGTTGTGGATCACAATTCAAAGGTATACAAGTTTTCTCATTTCCTACCTTTCACAAATCTCTCTGCTCTTCTCACTCATGCTAATGAAGAAAGAAATATTTGCTAATGAAGAAAGAAATACTTGGCAAGATTAACTACAAGTATCTTTCATATTTGAGTGACAAATACATGGTCATAGGGTTACCAAATATCAAGTTTTCTAAGGATTTTTGATAAGGTTGCATCCTAAGAAAACACCCAGAGCACAAGTATGAGAGAGTTAGTCATGAGAGAACCTCCACACCCCTGGATTTAATCCATGGTGAAATTTTTGGTACATTCCCTCATATTTCAATGAGTCAGTCCAAATATTTCCTAACCTTCATATATGAATTTTTTAGGTGCTATTGGGTGTACTTCCTAAAGCATAAGTCTAAATTTTTTGACCTTTTCAAGGTCTTTCGAGCCTTGGTTGACAACTAGTATAGGAGGAAACTAAAGATCCTCATATCTGATAATGGTGGTGAGTATGTAAATTCTGAGTTCATACATTATTCTGAAGATGTAGGTATCTATATGTATCATTCTATTCCTTACACACCTCAACAAAATGGTGTTGCTGAGAAAAAGAATAGATAACTGAAGGAGATGGAAACCTGTATGATGGAGTCTAAAGATTTTCCACAAAAGTTTTGGGATGAAGAAATAAAGTGTGAATCCTATATATAAGATATGTTTCCTCACAAGAAACTTTATGGGATCACTCCTTTCAAATATTGGAGTGGGCACAAGCCAGATGTGACCCGTTTCAGGATTTTTGGCTCAAAGGATTGAGCTACAATTCCAACTGAAAAGAGGAAGGCTTCGCAACCCCAAAGTCAAGAGTGCATATTTGTTAGGTATTATAAATATTCCATAGGTTAAAATATAATAAACTTTATCAATCAAATATATTTCATCTAAAGGAGTGTTCAGTTTGAAGAAGAGCCTTTAGCAGCAATAGAAATTGGAGAGTTCTCTTCATTACCACAACCACTAAATGTAAGTGAAGAGACTAATGAGTTTGTTGACACTGGTATGTATGATAATGATGATTTTATTTCATATCCTAACAATCCTACAATACCAAAATGGGCAGCAAGGACTTCATGCAGCTGGGGAACTAGCTGGGAATCCTAGTGACACTAGGAGGACCAGATCTTGATTTGAGAGTGCCCTTTATGTGAAAGATATAGTATTTTCTGAGAAGTGATATTTCATGGTTGAATTGGACCCTAAAATATATGCATATGCATTATATTATCCAATATGGCAAACATCCATGAAGGAATAATACGACTTGCTCCAGATGAATGACACATGGGAACTAGTCATTCTCCCCCCAGGGAGAAATCTAGTCAAGTGTAAGTGGGTTTATAAAACCAAATTTTATGTTCATGGTTCACCTTTGAAATATAAGGAAATAGTGGTATAGAATGGATTCTCACAATTTCAAGGTATTTATTACAATTAGACCTCTGCACCAGTGGCAAAGATGGACTCCATAAGGCTAGCTTTGGCCATTCCAGCTTCAAGGCAATGGGAGGTGCATCACATGGATGTGAAGTGTTTCTTTATACATGGATATATTAAATAACATATTTATATGAATAAAACTGAATTTTTTTTTTCTAATCCATATTTTTTGTGCAAGTTAAAAAAATCATTGTATGGGCTAAAGCAACCCCCAGGGTTTGGTATGCCAAGATTGATGGATTTTTGTTGTCACGGAACTTTGTTCGATGCAAGTATGATATGAATAATTATTTGAATCTTATACATGGTTCATTAATGATTATTTTTTTGTATGTGGATGCAATTTCCCAATTTGAAAATTACTAATAAAGGCAGAATTTTGGGAAATTGTCTTAACTAGTCTTGACTCTTGGGGATTCAAATGGCACAAGGGGTTCTCGAATTTGGTAGGAAATAATGTGGGGAGTAATATAAATGGGATATATTATATTTTTATTAAATTTCATTAGCATATACAACTCTAATTTGGCATGAGGTCAAAAAGGGTAAATTAACTAGCAATTTATGATGCAATTTCCCCCTAGGGTGTGGGAAGAAATGACTCTCCAACTCCTTTTCGTCCCTCGAAAAATTATGAAAATAGTATGGGGGCTGTAATTATACTTAATTTAATTTAATTATATTTTTTTAATAGTTCTGAAACAGAGGATTAAATCTTCATATTCGAATGTACAATTTCAGTGATATTGGCTTAAGGGAAATGACATAATAAAGCTCAAATTTGACTCATAAATGGTGCATATAATGGTTCATACCAGAGAAATATGAATATTTAACATTGAAATCATTTCAATATCTTACTAACAGCATATAACATTGACCTAATTCACAATACACATCAAATACGCAATCTCCATTGAAAGGGAAAATCATCACATGGAAACTAGTCAAAAGAAAGCTTGGAAATGTGGACATTTGCATATGTATTTCTTGTGATTTAGAATTTCAAAAAATATGAAATGTATATTACAGAGACATACATCATATATGATATCTTGGGCATCAACTGAACTCAATGAGGCGCAACCACCATTCACACTAGTGTGTCTTCATAGAAAAACATGGAAATATGGAAGTGGAAATTGAGAGAATGGGAGGAAACATGGATCAAGAATATAAGAATCCTAATATATGCAATAAAACACTCTCTTAAGCTCCAAAATATAGGTTTAAATGGACTATCCCATGGCCAACTTGGATGAGAATCTCACTCTCTCGAAATTGGCTCACTAGCAAGGTAAGTATGCACTCACCATGCAAAGGACAAGCAATTGCTCTCCAAATTCCAAAGGAAAATTCACAAACAATAAAAATCCATTTCCATTAATCGGAAATATTTTTATAACCCTCAAAAGGTCCTTCAAGGTCGAATTCATTCCCATAGTCTTCCTCCACCTCATCCTTGTGTTAGAAAACAAGACCGCGGAGCAATAACAGATATACAGTTAAATCAATAAACAAGATGCATAACACATTAAAACATTAGAGAGAGACACAGATATAACATGGTTCACCCAAATTATGGGCTACATCCACAAATAAATTTCTAGTCCTTTTATTACAGTCTAGAAAGATGAAGGGATACACCCTGCAGCAAAACCGCTGCACTTCCTCTTCATGCTCTCACTGACTCTCTTCCAATGCAATACAATACCATACTCAGTAATTTTACAATGATTTGTTTTATATGGGAAATATAATGGGAAAATTCTAGGGTTAACCCAATACCATGGGTCCGCAAAACTGTCAGCCAACACACATCCCAAAAAAAATTTCTCAGGGGCGCAGCCCCCGAACCCCAAGGCAGGGGGAATGAGTGTACAATAATCTTGGTTTACAATCACAACTGAATAATATCTCTATATCTGTAATATTAGGCTCCACAACCAAAACCTTGATGTTTAGTAACCTCCATGACACTTGGCCTTCTCCTCAACCCTTCATCTTCCACCAAATTCGGATGGTTTCCTATAACTCCAAACTTCAACCTCTTGGTGTCTATTTTTATCCCTATCATTTCATATTTTTCATATTTCAGCAATCAGGTCTGACTTTTCATATAATTTTCCATCATTGTTGTCATAAAGTGTAGGGAATCTAGCTCCACGTGGCACCTAGTTTCTTCCTAGACTCTTCCTCTTCTATAGGGATTTAATCCTACTCACCCATTCAAATCCTTGGGATCATGATATGTAATTTTATGATTATTCACCTTCCAATAACCTTCCATCACCCATAATTTCGAATTTGGGATTAATTCATGACATGTGTAAGGAGGAATCTAGCCACCCAAGGCCCCCATGCACCTCCAAATGTCCTTATGAAGCAATGACACTTTATTTTATCCATATTTATTATTTGTATGACCCAAATTAATGTGTAAATTATGACATAAGGTTCTCTTGGTTCCCATAGCTCCTTTATTTCAATATTTAATGCCTCCTCCCCCAACCTAGGGAACTAGTTGGTGGGTGAACATTGTCAACTAGTAGACCTATTGGAATGGGAACATGACAGTCCTCCCCTCCCAATATTTCTTTTCCTCAAGAAATTCCAAGTTTTTATTCTGCAATATCTTCTCATCTTCCCAAGTGGCCTGCTCACTAGGAAAATCCTTCCATTGTACCAAATATTATTGAATTGTTCTGCTTCGTAGCCTTCTCTCCCTTTTTCTCAAGATTCTATTTGGAATGAGAAAAAGTTTTCCTTCATCATACAAATGTGTTAAAGTATCTGAAACTGAAATATGCTACCATGTAACCTTCTTTAGACAAGAAACATTAAACACATTATGAATTTTTCTTCCCATGGGAAGCTCCAATTGATAGGCCACTTCTCCAACTTTCCGAATTACTTTGTAGGGACCATAAAATATTGGTTTGATATTTTATGAACCTTTACCTTTTATGTTGGTTTATTTGTATGGATGCAACCTAAAATACACCAAGTCATTCACTTGGAAATGTCTCTCCATTCTATGTTGATTTGCATATTGTTTCTGTTAATTTTTAGCAACCTACAAGTTATCTCTCAAAACCTCCAAAATTTCTTAACTTTATTCAATCCAATCCTTATCCTTGGGATCTCTACTCTCACCAAAAATGTGCTCAATAAAATTGGATGCATAAAAACCATAAGGTGCTTTAAAAGGAGACATATGGAAAGTATTATTGTAACAAAACTCACCCAAATGCAACCATTATATCCATGCTTTTTGCTTCCCACTAACATAGCTCCTCAAGTAGCCTTCCAACCATTGATTCACCATCTCTGTTTTTCCATAAGTTTGGGGATGATAGATTGTACTAGGTTTCAAATTTTTTCCCACCATTTTGAAGAGTTCTTTCCAAAATGCACTCAAAAATATGCTATCTTTTTCACTAACAATGCTCTTAGGAAGCCCATGCAATCTGAAAACTTCTTTAAAAAATAGTTCAGACACTTGTGCAGCAATGAAAGTGGTAGTAAAATAAAAATAAATGATAAATTTAGTGAGTATATCCACCACCACAAATATGCAATCCTTATAAAATACTTTGGGAAAACTAGTGATGAAATCCATGGAAATGCTCTCCCATTTTTTTGCTGGAATTGGAAAGGGATGTAAGAGACCTCCTGGATGAGTGTGATCCAATTTATTTTTCTGAAATGTGGGGAATTCATTAACATACTTCATAACATTAGCCTTCAACCCTTTCGATCCTTCAAAATTGAATTAGGGACCAAATAGATTCTACCTTTGTATTACATGATTCCTTCCAATACATTATACTTATCATCATTGTTAGTCCCATCAAAAATTTCAAAAGAAAATTTATCTTTGGCATACTCTACTTCTAATGTGGCTTTCCAATTTTCCGCTACATACATGAGAGAAATAGAAGGTATTATAGATAAGGCATCAGCTACCACATTATTTTTCCCCTTCACATATTCAATATCAAAGTCAAATTCTTGAATCTTACTCACCCACTTTTTCTGCCTTTCATTTAAATCCTTTTGAGTAAGGAAGTACCTTAAGTTGTTATGGTCAGTTTTTACTACAAATTTGTTTCCCACCAAGTATTGTCTAAACTTGATCAAAGAATGCATGATTTCCATAATTTATTTATCATATATGGATTAAATCCTCTCATTTGGATGTAGATTCCTACTCTCAAAAGATATTGGGTGTTGTCCTTGTTTTAGGACTGCTCCAATGCATTCTCCTCATGCATCACAGTCAAAGACAAATGGTTTAGAAAAATAAGGCAATTCTAGAATAGGAATATTGATTATTACCTCATTCATTCTTTGGAAATATTTTTCAGCCCCTTCATTCCATTGTAAAGCATATTTCTTTGTCAAATTAGTGAGAGGTAAAGTGAGTTGGGAGAACCCCTTCACCAACTTTCTATAGTAGGTGCAAATTCCAATGAATCCTCTTAATTCAGTGAGACTTTTGGGATGAGGCCACTCTAAAATGGCTCTTATTTTCTCCATATCCACCTTCACACCATCTTGGCCAATGATTTATCCAAGATACAAGATCTCTGTTAAACCAAACTCAAATTTTGATAGCTGAGCAATCAAAGATTGATCATGCAAAATTTTTAATACCTCTTCTAGATGATGCAAGTGTTCCTTCCAAGTGTTACTATAAATAAGAATATCATAAAAGAAAACAAGTACAAAATTGCAAAGTTTCTTGCGGAATATGTTGTTCATGCATGATTGAAATGTGTCTGGTGCATTTGTCAAGCCAAAGGGCATGGAAACAAACTCAAAGTGGCCACAGTGGCATCCGAAAGCAGTCTTTGGTATGTCATCTTCTCTCATTCGAATTTTATGATAACCTGATATAAGGTAAATATTTGAGAATAACTTTGCCCCATGGAGCTCATCCATGAGCTCATCAATCCTTGGGATGGGGTATCTATTATTTATTGTCTTCTTGTTTAATGATCTAAAATCAATGCACATTCTCAAGGTTCCATTTATCTTTATTACCATGAAAACTAAAGAAGAAAATGGGATAGAATTAGGACTTATGAGACCCAACTCCAAGAGTTCTATAATGGCCTCTTCAACCTCATCTTGAGTCCTTTTTGGTTTCCTATAAGGATTAATTTTTATAGGTTGTGTTCCTATCTCTAACTTAATGTTATTCTCAACACCTCTATCTGGTGGTATTCTTAGGGGAAGGTCTCCAAAAACCTTCTCATACTTACTCAATAGTTTCTCTATCTCCTTAGGATGATTGGAAATGTTCAAGTCGGGTTTAGGATATGTAATTAAACATTCAGCATCCCACTCTATATCTCCATGCCTCATGATGATCCGGGAGGATCTAAAAAGTCCAATTTTAAAAATCATCATATTGCAACAAAAATAGTCCCATGTCAAATATCTCATCAAGCTGATTCCAATGGTGCAAACGGTGTGTCAAACGAACTCCGAATGCAAAAGATATTGTGTTTTGAAGTTTGGCCTCAACAAGGAAAATTTTGGCTCAAGTGCGACGTGGCACTCCCTCAAGCTACCACATGGTAGTCAAAAAGTGCATTCTGCTAACATGGCATGATGATTTGGAATGATGGCATGGCATGATGATGTGGCATGCTGACATGGCATGATGATGTGGCATGATGACATGGCATGATGATGTGGTATGATGACATGGCATGCTGATGTGGCATGATGATGTGGCATGATGAAGTGGCATGGTGACTAGCATGCATGCATTTGTGCTTGAAATGAGTTTTAGGACATTCATGCATTTACTCATGAGAAATTGTAAAATGATTAATATTTGAAGTGAGTGGAAACATTACTCACATATTACTTATTTATTTTATTCCTAGAGTTGTTATGAAGTTAATGCATGGTTGTAGCCAAAAACAAACATGCCATATTTGTAAAGAAGTTGTAACAAGTTGGTTTATGGTTAAAAAACCAACATGCTATTTAAAAAAGGGATTTTGTCATGTAATGGATTATTGTTGGATTTTGTAAATGTCATTATGGGGAAGTAATTAAATGTGAAAACCCATGGGCATGTGGGCATGAACCATATTTTTGGTTTATGTTCTTAAAATCCAAACCAATTTGTAACTAATCCCAATTTGGAGAATCACATGTATCATGCCACCAAGAGTAGCTTCTCCTATTTAAGCACTTGTCATGTGCATTTTAAGGGAGCTCAAGTTTGGAGAGATGTAGCCCATAGAGGAAGCAAGCATATGAGAGGCTCCATTGGGGGTCTCCATTGGAGAAGCTCATGGAGAGGCTCCAACCTTATAGTTCCAGCTCAGAGAGAAAGCATGGCTCCATCATTTCTGAAGGTGATCCAACGTAGGAGACAAAGAAGAAGAGTCAGTTCGAGGAGGCAACATTTCAATTTGCATTTGAAGGAAAGTAGCAACCATCTACACTCTCATCCCGAAGGACAAAGGTGAAGGGATTGGTTGGTAAGAGTGTGACTTTGGTTTTATTGATGCACTTTTCATGCAAACATATTGTCATCTATTGAGACTATCTTGCAGAAGATCGTGTGGCATAGCTCGAGGTTCGTGGCCCGTAGAGTCAGTTGAAAGAGTGTGATTTGCAACATTATGCAATTCTTTGATCTGCTCGAGGTTCGTGGCTCATAGAGTAAGTTGAAAGAGTGTGATTGGATACATTGGGAAAATATCTTCATGTCCAAGTTTGGCAACTTCTCGAGACAAAGGAGGTAGGCATTTGCTTGCTTGATTTCTGTAGTCTTCGATTGAGTCCTATAGCTTGTGCACTTATGTGACCCATCAGAGGCAGTTATGGTGCAGCGGTAGAGATGAAAAGATGATGAAGACTCTGCAGGTGAATCCATTGTGATGTATCTTATGTTTTTGTGCATCTTTGTAATGGATTGGTCACTCTATTTTGGAGTAGGCCTGAAGATGTAGCCAGGATATCTGGTGAACTCCGTAATCAAATCGTTTCCCTAATGTGCTTGAATGATTTTTCATTTTCATGTGGACGATTCTATGTTACACACTTATATTATGGTCATGTTCACTTGCACTAACGTCAGAAAAACGATCCTATTGGTCCCGATTTTTTCGAGTGGGTTTGATGACTTTCCGGGCTCGCCCAAAGGATCAGATCACACGATAGTCCTCATGTTGTGAGAAGACACTACTTGATTTGGGTAAGTGTGCATTCCCCTCAACAAGATGGGTTTCCCTTCCAAATTTTTGAACCTTATTTAAGGGACTTGATAATTCGCTATATGTTCCCCTCAATAATACAACCATTGTACTCCCAAAACCACATTAGTATAATCCACATTCACTACTTAAAATTTATCAGTGATAGTATGATTTCCTAGAGTAACTTGAAGCTTTGGAATCCATTTAGTGCAGTCCATAGAATTGTTACCTAGAATGATGACTGTGAAACCATCAAAATTTTCAGCTTGCAACTATATCCTATACACCAAGGATACATCTATGAATTTTTTAGTGGCTCCATCATCCACTAGAACCATGACCTATTGGCCTTGTATGCTGCCCTTGAGCCTTAAGGTGTGGAATCTAGATACACTAGAAAGTGCTACAATTTTTCCTCTATCAAGAGTGAGTTGTTATTATTTTGTTGTTTGATACCCTACTTTTTGGGCTACAAGTTTTTCCTCTTTCTCCTGCTTCTCCTCTTCATCATTTTCATAAAACACTTCAATGTACTGTGCCTTCCCCTTGGCACATCTATCTCCTGGGACCCAAGGTTGTTGGCAAGTAAAACATAGATTATTTATTATATTCTCTTATTTACTTGGTCCTCCTTTATTTTATTTGGTATAGGATTCATTTTTCCATGGTTTCTTACCTTCCTTGAACTTGGAAGGGAAATTTTTCTTAGGAGGATATTTGGTTCTTAGCAACACAATTCTGCAAATCCCTTATCAAATTCATAGAATTTTTCAATGTGGCTAGATTGTGGGATTTCAATAGCCCTATAAAAGGTTCTTTCAATCTTTTAGTAAACAATAAAACCAAACTAGCCATAAATACATTAGAATCCATTACTAAAATCATTTCAAATTCTAACATATATGCTTTAGGAGTTCCTTCTTGCTTCAATTACACTAGTTCTTTGAAAGGAAGTCCAGGGTCATTCCTCTCAAATCTCTCCATCAATGCATTGGAGAAACCCTCATAAGATAAAATTTGATCATGTCCCAAGGTTATAATACCATGGAACGACAAATCACTAGCTTCCCCTTCAAGATGTAGAATAGCCATTTTCAATGCATCTTCTTCAACCATAGGATTTAATTGGAAATATACACTTAATTTTTGCAACCAAGAACTAGCAGAAATTTGTGAGGAACCATCAAAGGAAGGAATGGTTACTTTTCCCATTGTGTATTTCAATTCATGTTTAATATGAGATTCCATATTCCCATTACCTCCTTGCTTGACTTTAAGAAAATCTCTAATGAACTTATCAAAAGGTAGGACTTTCCTACACTCCTCACTTAATTGTTGCCACTCATTTGATGGTTCTCTAACATCATAGGTGGTGTAAGGGCCTTAATTGAACTCTAGAAACTTGGGTATTGCAGGTCCATTCTTATTTTTTAACTCACAAGGTCTGTTATGGGGTCCAGTATTTGAAAAAATGGTTTCTCCATGGGTCTTCCCCTCAACATGGGGTGTACTACTACTAATCCCCGGTACTGACTTACTCCCAAATTGGATAGCCATCAATTTGAACCCTTGCATGAGATGTTTTTTCATAGTTTCAAGATTTAATGTAATGAATGTTTTAAGGTATCCATTATTTTATTTTCCCTCCATATCTCCAAATCTTAGTTCTTTCCTAATATCTTCATAACTAGGATTACTTTCTTCTCTTTCACTGTTAAGATCTTCATTCTTGGTTTCTAATGGAGGAAGGTCAGAATTAGGAAACATGAATAGGGAGATCTATTAGGTTCCAATATCATGATTTGATACCACTTGTAATGTCCCAATTTGAAAATTCCCAATAAAGGCAGAATTTTGGAAGAATTGTCTTAACTTGTCTTTACTCTTGGGGATTTGAATGGCACAAGGGGGTCTCAAATTTGGTAGAAAATGATGTGGGGAGTCTTATAAATATTTAATGGGTTCTTGGATATTTTTATTACAGGTCATGATCATCTGCAACTTTAATTGGGCATGAGGTAAAAAAGGGTAAATTAACTAGCAATTTATGATGCAATTTCCCCCTAGGGCGTGGGAAGAAATGACTCTCCAAATCCTATTCGAACCTCCCAAAATTATGAAAAGAGTATGGGGAATGTAATTAGAATTAATTTACTTTCATTATATTTGGTTAATATTTCTGCAATAGAGGATTAAAGCTTCATATTCGAATGCACAATTTCAGTGATATTTGCTTAATAAGGGAAATGACACAATAAAGCTCAACTTCATCTCATAAATGGTGCATATAATGGTTCAGAATAGAGCAATATGAATATGTAACATTGAATTAATTTCACTTTATTACTAACAGAATATAAAATTTACCCAATTCCCAATTTGCATCCATTACACAATATTCATTGAAAGGGAAAATCATCACATGGAAACTAGTCACGAGAAATCTTGGAAATGTGGACATTTGCATATGTATTTCTTCTGATTTCAACTTATAGAACATATGAATCGGATATTACAGAGCCATACATCATATATCAGATCATTGGCATGTTTCCACATTTCACACACCTAGGGGGAACGTAACAGAAATCTTCAAGCCACTTGGTGTGTCCTTGGGGGCAAGCCTCAAGTCATGGTTGTCACCTTGTTCTTGACTCCTCCATTTAGGTTGAACTCTTAACAAAGCCAAGGGGGGTAGAACCTATTAAGTTACTAAGAAAAAATTATTTAGTATGGTGATGTTAAATTGAATGAGTTACTTAGGATTTTGAAATTTAACCATAAACAACCATAGATGACAAGATAAAAAATGAGTGCATGAAAGCACAATGCTGAGACATAATATATATATAGAAAGAAAATAGCTAGTGCCTTAAAATGGAGTCATAAAATAATCAATGTACTTGCATGTGCTTGGATTGAAAGTTTTGTGATTGCCTCTTGGTATGTTTTAAGTTAATGTGAAATATGAGTTGATTAAAATTAGGCGAGGGGGGGACTCCATATATGCCCGAGGGTACTTGTCGTATGTCCAAAAATAAACCTTCATGGCCACCCACAAGGAATATTTGGGCTGAATTGAGTCTCTGAGACTATTTTTCATAATACACCCGAAGGTGTAACAAATATTGGCGCCTTGAGGTCACTTTTCAGGAGTTCCCGCTTCCTTTGGGTATTTTGCCACTGCTTACGGTTTGATTGAGGCGTTGGATTTTTGCCTGATGGTGGTTTATTGGGGAAGGTGAAGACTAATTAAACTATTCACTCATGTTGCTTTTGATCTAGCTTGATTGATTGGACAAACTGCAGCCAAGTGCAGAGCATACACATCGGAGTCTTGTCAATTTTAGTGAGTTTTAAAGGATGTGTTTTCTTAGAAAGAAAAACCCTCCAGAAACCTCTTTCGGTCCAAGTGAACCTCAATTGGGTAGTAAAGGAGCGATTTAATTTTAGAACAATTACTTAGATAAATTTATGATAAGCAGCAAGCAGAAACAAATCACAAGTTTTCTAATTATTCCTACCATGCATCTCTTTCCCCTTGCCGGTCAATCAGGAACTCATGGGGTAAGTATTCAAGTTAATTTGATACTAAAATGTGGAATATATTATAAACTAAACAAATCATGTTTTTCTTCATGAATGAAACTAATATGAAGAAAACAGAAATAAGACTGAATGCGAAAAATAACAAAAAAGGCGTGAATCCCTCTAGGGGGGATGGGGAATCGGCTCAAAAGAGCCTATTCGGAGAAAAGTTTTATTATCTGATGTTACAATATCATTAAAATTATCTGAATCCTCTTGGTTCTTATATAGTATGAAACCAATATCTTACAACTTTCCCAAAATTTAAAATTTACAGTCAAAGGGGAGCCCCCTGGGGGGGTTTGAATGATCCAAAGCCACCTCCAAACAGCAGATTCTATTATTTCTGTTATTCTTGCTAAAATATAGAGATCATGTTAGAATTATATATTCCCAAAATTACTTTGAAAGTACCTTTGGTTCAGCCTACTATAAACCAAACAAAACTAAGTTAAAACTAGCTGAAATGGTGAAAAAGGAACCAAGGAAAGCAAGCTTTCCTTGGGATATTGAATTTATGTTTGGGAATCCAATGAGATATGCACTGATTGCTGTATTTAATCTTTTTAAAACAGAAACCTAAATCTAATGCATGCAACCTATGTATTTTCTCTAAATTTCCATGCAAAATGGACGATTTCCTTGAACTAGATCTAGAATGCTTAATAAAACCTTTTAGAAATGAGATCTAGATTATGAGCTTTGAAATAATAGATCTATGTAAATGATAAAAAATCTTGTAACCAAAGTAACCAGGTAAGATTTGGATTTTTATAAGGAGGAAGAGAGGGAAAGAGTGTTGGAAGCCTTGAAGATCAATCGTGGAGCTTCCCGGTGGAATGTTGAGGGACTATATCAAACTATATCAGTACCCTCTCTAAGCTAGGAACGTGCAACTGAATCCAAAGACTTGCGAAAATGCTTGTAAGATCTAGTTAATACATAAACAAAGATATTAGAATAGCATGCATATAAACTTATAAAACATGTTGAATCTACATCTCTAAACATGCATAAAAAGGAAAGAGATATTCAATAAACTTATTAACAAACTCCTTTCCTATCAATATCATAATAAACTTATTATCAATCTTTATCATTGGATCCACAAAAAATGAGCAAGTTATGAATATAGATACAGGTTACCTCAGTAAAACATGGCAATGTTCATCCACACACACAATAGCATGACACCATCTTGCCTCCAAAGCTTTTCTTTATTTCAAATGAAAAATATCAATAGTACAATATCTATAGCACCTCAATCCCAGTTCTAACTAGCTTGGAAGAGGTAATCTGTGCTTTATTTATGGCAAAAATAAGAGATCTATCCCAGGGGGGGCACAAATCCGAAGGAGAGAGAGACTGCAGCTGCATGTGGAGTGAATCTGGGCCTAATCTATGTCTAACTGAGCCTGATATGAGTCTCACTCAGTGAAACTATCAATTGAAGAGCTGATTTGACTAACACCTCAACCTGTTGACTAAAGCATCCACCAAAACTCATCCAGATGAACCCACACATGTGGAGGAGAGAGGGAGGGCATAATTCCCAAGATTGCATGCATTAATGTACCCTCTATTCAAGCCAGATCAGCTCTTTTAGTTAATGAATTGTCAAATCCAGTCAATCCCAAGCCGATGAGACTAATTTCAGTCAAAACGAAGCAACTCCCAATGATTTAGGATTCAGGGTTTTCTCCATTATTTAATTAATTCATCAATTAAATAATCAATATTTGATTTTTAGGTATTTTTCACCTGAGTGATGGACAAATCACTCAAAACTTTTAAAAAGTGGGTTTATGGGTTTACATGGTGCTCTTAGCTTGAAAACAAGCACCCCCATGACTGAAACTGATTTCCGAGCCCACTTTTATTACAAAACCAATTTTTTCAAATAGATTATTAAAAAATAGCCTAAGTTTTGTGGAAAAATTAAAATTAAAAAAATAAAACTTAAGGGGACTTAAACATGTTCATATGACTCAACCATGATGCCTAGCATGTTTATACATGTTGGTAATAACTCTCGATTCGATCTTATTCCCTTACCAAAGCAAATATTTATACATTACAATGGCGGTTGAGAACCAGCCTTTTCACCTTCCTATCTATTCATATTCCTAATTATTATTTATTTACAATAATCCCGATGGATTATTCTAACAATCCCCCTCTTAATCCTAAGGGGTGTTCGTAAGTTCAAGCATGTTTCTGAATCTTTCAAACTTTTCTCGTCCAAGCGCTTTGGTGAAGATGTCTGCAACTTGATCATTTGTGGAACAATGTCGAAGATGGACTGTCTTGGCCTCTACATGATGTCGAATCAAATGATACTTTGTGTTGATGTGTTTGGTTCGATCATGGAATCTAGGATTCTTAGCCAGCTTGATTGCAGAAGTATTGTCGACCAACAATGGAGTGGAGTTCTCTTGTTTTTCTTGCAAATCTTCAAGTATCTTCCTGAGCCATACTATTTCTTTTGTTGCTTCAGCTGCAACCACATATTCTACTTATGTTGTTGAATCTGCTGGAACTGACTGTTTGCGTGATCTCCATGAAACAGCTGCTGATCCAAGACTCATGGTGTATCTAGAAGTTGATACTCCTGTCTCCTTATCACCATCAAAATCTGAGTCTGAGTACCCAATAAGTTTGAAGTCATCCACTTTAGAGTACTTGAGTCCAACGTCTTGAGTCCCCTTCAAGTATCTTAGAACTCTTTTTGCAGCTGACCAGTGTCCTTCACAAGGTTTATGCATGAACATTGAAAGTATGCCAACAACATAAGAAATATATGGTCTATTTGTTGTAAGGTAGATAATACTTCCTACCAGTTGTCGATACTTGGTCACATCTTCAAATTCTTTTCCTTCGCTTGATGTGAGATTCATTTTCTATTCCATTGGAGTAGATATAGGGTTCCATTCTGTCATGCAAAATTTGTTTAGTAGTTCTCCAACATATTTTTTCTGAGATAGGAAAATATACTTAGGATGTTGAGTGACTTCAATTCCTAGGTAATAGTGGAGATGTCCCATATCTGTCATTTCAAAAATCTTTTTCAAATCTTTCTTTATAGATGCTATATAGCTCTCATTGTTCCCTGTCATCAAAAGATCATCTACGTACACCAAAAGATACACAACAGATCTTCCAACTTTCTTTATAAATAGTGTTGCATCATCAAGATCAAACTGTTCGAAATTTAACTTCAAAAGATGCTCGGTTAACTTTCATACCATGTGCAAGGTGCTTGTTTTAGGCCATACAAGGATTTGACAAGCTTGCATACCTTTTGTTCTTTTCCTTTCACAACAAAGCCTTCTGGATGAGACATGAAGACATTCTCTTTCAATTCTCCATTCAAGAAAGAAATCTTCACATCCATTTGATGAACTTTCCACCCTTTCTGAGCAGCTAAAGAGAGTAAGGTACGGATGGTAGCCCATTTTGCTGTAGGAGAAAATGTTTCTTCATAGTCAATTCCTTCTTTCTATGCATAGCCTTTTGCTACAAGCCTCGCTTTGTGCTTGTCAAGTGAGCCATCTGATTTGTATTTTTTCTTTTACACCCACTTGCAGCCATTTGGTTTGGTTCCAACTGGAGGGTCAACTAGCTTCCAAGTTCCATTCTTTATGAGTGCATCATACTCATTCTGCATAGCTTCTTTCCACTCAACACGAGTAGAAGCTTCTTCAAATGCATTTGGTTCAAAGTTAGCAGATAAATTAAATTCACAATCAAATGATACATCCATGTCATCACCTGAATTATCTTCTTCTCCTCCATGTCTTTTCGAACTTCTCGTTCCCGTCTTTCCAACTTCATCCTGATGGACACTTTCAAGTGTCTTTGTGGCCCATTTAGGAATCTTCCGTGATGGTCCTGGTTGATCAGCTGGTGGAGCTTGATCATTGATTGAGAGTCTTTCAATTCTCTCAATCACATCATCCAGTTGATCCTCTTGTTCAAGTGAAGTAGCAGGAACTTCTTCATGCGGGGGAGTTGGTGCTTCATATGGAAATTCCAAAGCTTGATCCAGAATAGGAATCCCCCCTTCAAGATTTGGAATTTCATATTCATTTTCATAATAGTTATTTGGATGAGGATAATTTTCCAGATGATCAAGCTGTCTCTCAATGGACTGGTCATTTTTATTAGTTTCAAGAAAAATGACATCTCTGGAAATAAAAAATTTCTTGTTTACCTCATCATACAAACAGTATGCCTTGGAGTATTCTTCGTACCCCAGGAAAATGCATTTTCTGCTTCGAGCACCAAGCTTGTTTCTTTGCTCCCTCGGAATCAAGGCATAACAGGTGGAACCAAAAAATCTGAGATGCTTGACTGAAGGGAGATGGCCAAACCACATTTCATGTGGAGTCTTGTTATCAAGTGCATTTGATGGACTTCTATTTCTAAAATATGCTACACATTTTACTGCATCACCCCAAAACATTAGTTTTACATTCTTGAAAAACATCATTGAGCGAACCATATTCATTATGGTTCTATTCATTCTCTCTGCTACACCGTTTTGTTGAGGATTGTAGGGAACGGTAGTCTAATGTGCAATTCCATGTTGACGAAGATAAGCTTCAAAAGCATTTGAAGTGTATTCTTTTCCATTATCAGTATGAAATGTACCAATTTTGGATTGTGCTTGTTTTTCAATCAATGCATGAAAGTCTTTGAATGTTTGAAATGCTTCTGACTTTGTCTTTAAACAGTAAGTCCAGCACATTTGTGAGTAGTCATCAACAAATGTCATAAAATACTTGTTCCCATTTGCTGAAGGAGTTGGCATTGGTCCACACAAATCAGAATGTACTAACTCTAATTTACTACTTGCTCTGAAATTATATTCATGGAATGGCATCTTACTATGTTTCCCTAAAATACATGCATCACATTTATTCTTCTCTTTAGGAATGGTGGGCAAGCCAAATACACCATTCTTTCTCAACAAATGAAGACTGTTATAATTTAGATGACCAAATCTTGCATGCCACAATGAGCTAGATGACATATTACCTTCTCCATGCTGAGAGAGGTAGGCATAGTTCTGAAATCTTGCGGATGAACCCTTGAGCTTCAGCAGCTTTCCATCTTCATATCCAGTCATGATGACTTGGTTGTCAGAGGAGTTTCTTATTTCAACAATTCCATCAAACATGTGGATGGAATGGCCTTGCTGTCGAATCTCCACCAAGGACAGCAGGCTCCTCTACAACTCTGGAAGATAGAGAACGTTCTTCAACAAGAAATCATGGAATCCAGGCATCTTCAGTCGAATGGTGCCCATTCCCTTTGGTTTAATACTTGACTTATCTGCAAAGTAAACTATGCCATCTATTGTTTCATTCAGTTCTTCAAAACAGTCTTTTCTAAATGTCATGTGTGATGTTGCACCAGTATCAAGCAGCCAACAATCTTTATAAAATGAGAGAGAAGTCATTTCATTAAATCCAAGATTACAATGTGCAACAATACAAGAATCAGAATATTTACTAGCATCTTGGTCATCTTTCTTCTGGTTGTGCTTGTCTTTGATGGAGTCCCATGAATCCCAACACTGATTTGATGTGTGCCCAGTCTTTCCACAATGCTTGCACTTTTATCTTTTTCTGGAGTTTTTTCTGCCCCCTCTACCTCTCTTGCTGCAATCTCCCTTGGAAGGGTCTTTGGATTGGTCTTTGCCAGCTAGGGCAGCACCAATACTAGATGCCAAAGAGTGCATCTTTACAACTGTTAGTGTAATTTACAATAATGAACTTGATATGACAAAGAGAAATAGAAAACAAATAATAACCTTGCAGGTCTACAGTCTCTGCCAAGGTGAATACAATGCAAGCTTCAGGTGAGCATACACAAGCTTCTTCAGTATACAAAATATATCAATCACGAGCTTGAGATATACAGCAGCATTCCTTTTTATACAATATGTGGAGGCACCAGAAGCTAATATATTAGTGTGCAAATGATATAAGTGCACAAAAATCAAGCACCAGACTATATACCCTACAAAATCAAGTGATTAGCAGCAGCAATTACCAGCAGCAATTGTCTAGATCGCAGCAACAATCTTCACATTCAACTCCACGCAGCTCCACTCAGGCAACTCTTCAACTTGGTCGCAGATGTGATATGCAGCCTTCAATATATGATATCAATCACACATAAGAATGTCTCAAATCTCAGCATCCATTACACAGTCTCAAATCGCAGCATGCATTATATCAGTCTGGCAGCATACATTATATCAGCAGCATACATTATATCAGTCTTCATTATCTCAGTTTGGAACTAGGGAAAAACTAGGGTTTTATGCACTTTAATTCAAATTTACAGTGTCCATGGGCCCATTCCACCCATCATCCTTCATGCATATGAGAGAAGGCACTAGTCTTTACATCTATATCAAAGTTTCAATACAGAAGCTAGGTCACGGGCCTCTTTCAAACAATGCAAATGAAAATATTTGCAGACTATTCACTTAAACTCCATGCATAGAAATTAGGGTTCACTTCAAAAATATCAAAATATATCAAAATGGTGCGCAGTCTCCAATAGTGTGCAGTTTCCAATGGTGATACCAAATATATCAAAATATCACAATATATCAAAATGGTGCGCAGTCTCCAATCAAGTCTTCACGCAGATTTTACAACATATAACATATACCATCGCAGCTCTTACAACATATAACATATACCATTGCATCTCTTATAACTTATACCATATACCATCGTAGCTCTTAAATGATCAAATCGCAGTGTTAGATGATCAACGCGCAGTCTTAAATGATCAAATCATAGTGTTCTCCTCCAGAAGGGTGATTTCTCCACGTGCTTGCAGAGAATAGTCTCCACGCAGCATACCACGCAGGTAGCCTCCACGACTCCTCCAACGCCTTCACTGCACAATATCTCCAGCACATTCGTTACCAGCTTACACCGTTACAAGGCTCAAAATCACCAGCTTACACCCTTACACGCAGGTGTGAATCTTCACTGCACAATATCTCCAGCACATTTGTTACCAGCTTACACTGTTACAAGGCTTGAAATCACCAGCTTACACCGTTACACGCAGGTGCACAGCTTTCACTCAAGAGTCTCTTCACGTAGGCAATCTCCCACTGTGGTCGCCAATGTCTATGGTCTAGACAAGGAGGAAAGCGCGAGCTAGAAGAACATATTGATATTCGACTTCGGCGGAGGGACTTTCCAGATAGGCAATGGACTAGCAATGGACAATATCGCCACAATATCGTAGCACAATATCGTAGCACAAAACTGGAGGAAGAGAGAGCCTGATTACAAATTAGGGTTAGGTAACTCGCAGTGATATGAGAGGTCGCGACTCAAGTAACTCTACGCAGGATAATCACCAGAATAATACACATACAAAAGGCTCAACTCATTAGGGTTTCCTCAGCACACAAACTCAATCATGAAGCAGACAATGCATGCGACTCGACTGGCAGACTGATGGAGCAGTATGGCAATGGACTGCCAAGCAGAATGGCAGCCAGGAGTTATGGAAGACAGCCCTGCTCTGATACCACTTGTTGGTAATAACTCCCGATTCAATCTTATTCCCTTACCAAAGCAAATATTTATACATTACAATGGCGGTTGAGAACCAGCCTTTTCACCTTCCTATCTATTCATATTCCTATTTATTATTTATTTACAATAATCCTGATGGATTATTCTAACAATACATTGACACATAGACTCTAATAACCTCAATAGGCCTAAATTCCAATCCAACCACGCCAACTTTGGAGGTATTAAGTGAAAAACTCAGAAATTATCAGTCGTTTATTCAACAACCAAAAATAACCAAGGGAAAAAAACCATGGGCTAATCAGATTGACAAATAAAGTCTAAGAGATTGAGTCTTTTACAGACACGATCATGCTAGAACATTTTATTACAACTCCCCTATGGGGTATGAACATGTGATATAGTACAACAAGCACTTCCTAGAACCAATTCTGAAGTCCGAACAAATCATATTTGTCCGGTTCACCAGGCTCACTTGATAAAAACCACCAAGTACAACTTAGGTGGTAACATTTGGCTCCAACTGTGGTATGTGCACTTGATCTGGTCGTAGGGAAAGGAGAGGATATGAGAACACTAGAATCTCTAGTTTTATATACCCTGTAAAAACATCTCAACTTGATAAGAAAATCTTAATGACACAAGATTTATATAAAATCCAAATGAACCATTAAGATGATTTATTTAAACAAAATAAATGTAACTAACTAATGAAATAAAAAATTTACTACAGCTAAGTACAAAACATAAATGTGGAAAGTAAATGCTCTCTTTTAAGGTGCTTATTTTCCTACTCTAAGCATGATCTAAAAAGGTTAGGTGTAATAAAAAAATCCAATGTAACCACTTAAGCATTTTATTAACATAAAAAAAAATGCCTTGTCTTTGGTTACCATCCAAAGTAAGGATACTTGATTCATAAAATGCAAACCTCCCTGATGATCTAGAATGGGAGGGATGGATTGGAAATCATAGGAATGAATAATGTCATCAAACATCTTCCCAAAGTGGTACATGATTGCAGAGGCTGCTTCTATCCAAGACTGGATAGGGTTGATATAAAAGTCGGAATGATGAGGCAGATTGACTACACCATCATATTGATCATCAAGGCTTACCGGATGATAACTCATTGTATAAGCCCCAAGTGGCTCCAAATCATAAGGAAACGATATATGTGAAGATGATTGTTGAGACTGCTATTGTACTAACTGCATAATATCTGTCTTTTCACAATATTGCTTCTCAATTTCTTCATTATTGATACCTTTGTGTGGCTCTGCATGATATGACTCTAAATGACCATATAAGAGTTTTAAATGTTGGTCTTCTATACTCGTATTTTCCTAGGTCTCCAGATCCATGCTTCCCTCTATGGAAGTATAGTAGATTGGAATTACACAAATTTCTAAATAGACACTCTCCTTGCTGGATATAGCATAGATATGATTATTAATAACATATCCACAAAAATCCCAATAGTTATCACCACCATCTATGTCAGATGTGATGGACTCCCCATTACTGATATCAAGTTCCGATATTAAGTTCTCTTTGTCTTCATTACTAATAATGATATATGGCTTAGACTGATCATATGGATAAACTTCATGCTCCTTTTCCATATCAAAGTTTCCCAAGCCCACAAGGTCCATGCTCTCTCCTTTAGATATGCCATAGACAAGAAAATAAAAAAAACCATCAAAATTTTCTAGTTCATTATTTTCCTCTTTATTCATGTCATAGAATGGATTTTCCATTAATGTCCACGACTCCTCATCAACATCTTTGTCAGATATAAGGGAGTCTTTGTCACTTGTATCATGATCCAATTTATACATGTCCTCATTTTTATACTCATCTTCTTCAGAGAAAAGGTAACGAGGCAGTAAACCTTCCAGATTGTCATCATTATATGGAGAACACGTAGGAGTCCCAACATGCACATTACGGTTTTCACCATAAGTATAACTATAAGATTTTGCAATGGTTTCATCCTTGGTTTGTAATGTTTAGCTGGTGACAAAGCGTAGTCCTGGCCTACCATGTATACATGATCAGGCTTTCTTGAAGTTGTTTCCTGACTACTAACCTTGGGAATTCCATGTTCCATGACTTGATTTGAAACATAACAAGTGCTTTCTTGGTGGAATTGTTCACAGGGTCTACACCATGGAATTAATTCTTCTACCATGTTAGATGAGTCTAACTGGTTTGGAATCCTAGGCTCTTGTTGAGGAAATTTCTTTTGATACATTTGATTATGCTTGGGCTGAAAGATCCTAGGTCCATTATTCCTTTCCATTGTGATTATTCTATTTTTCATATGATTCAATTATGCAGAATGATTGGTTGTTAGTTGGTTTTGACTAGTAAGAAAGTTTTTTATCATGTCCATCACCTTTTCCATGGGATCTTTAGAAGTTCCCTTTTCTTCTGATTCAACAGCTTTACCCTTATCTTTGTTGTAGGAAGTGTTTCCCCTAGAGTAACCTAGAATGTTGGACTTTCCTGAAGATTGCATATTGTTTTCTATTTTTTTGGCCAATTCCTAGGTAGTTTTTAGATCGATCGGTTCTTTATGTCTCAACTGGTACCTTAAGTCATTGGTGAAGGCTTCAATGTAGGATATGAGCATAGAGGCATTTTTTGACTTGATGTCTCTAGGAAGGTCCGCAACCACACACCTGAATTTAGTGTTAAATTCATCCATGGTTTCATTCTCCATCTTCTTTATGCTATAAAGGGTAGCAAGAAGATGTCTTGGTTCCTTCCTTTCTCCCTATTTCTTGCTAAAACCATCTTGGAATTCACAAAGAGTTTTATATGAATCATCATCTAGGTCGAGGTACCACTCTTCAACACCATCTTCTAAGGATAAAGCAAAGAGCTTCATTTTGACATCGTCATGGTCATGGGCAGCATCATTGCAATAAATGACTAGGTGCTTTTCAAACTTTTGAAGGTGAGACTTGGCAGTGATGGCATTATTACCATGAAATATGGCGAGCTTATTGATAGCATATTTTGGAATGGCATGGGGACCACCTGCTATCTGACAAAATTCAAGGGGTTTGAATAATTCTGTCATTTCTTGAGATTGGTGAACATGACTCTCTACAAATAAGTGATGGATATCTGAGAGGGATTGATCTCCTAAATTTTCAAGGTTTCTACGAGAAGTCTTCATATTCAATCTTTCCCTAATAAACCTTTCAAGATCAGGGAGAGGATTGAATATTTGATGGCCGTTTCTTCAGGTACAAATTATTGGAGGGATGTTAGACAATGGATTCGCCAGATGGATCGAGTTTTAATTTTTATGTTTTTTAAAGACAAGATCAATCAAATTTTTTTTTTATCTTTTTTAGTTGTTTAGAAAAAAGTTAAGCTAAGCCGTACTCAGGAATAAAAATATTTATCCCCAGCAACAGTGCCAAAAAGTGTTGTCATCTTTCACATACCTAGGGGGAACGTGGCAGAAATCGTCAAGCCACTTGGTGTGTTTTTGGGGAAAAGTCTCAAGTCAAGGCTGTCACCTTAATCTTGACTCCTCCATTTAGGCTCAACTCCTAACGAAGCCAAGGGGGGTAGACCCTATTAAGTTACTGAGGAAAAATTATTTAGTATGGTGATGTTAAACTGAATGAGTTACTTAGGAGTTTGAAATTTAACCATAAACAACCATAGATGACAAGATAAAAAATGAGCACATGAAAGCACAATGCTGAGACACAATATATATATATATATATAGAGAGAGAGAGAAAGAAAATAGCCAGTGCCTTAAAATGGAGTCATAAAATAATCAATGTACTTGCATGTGATTGAAGTGAAAGTTTTTTTATTGCCTCTTGGTACTTCTTAATTTTATGTGAAATATGAGTTGATTAAAATTAGGCGAGGGGGGGACCCTAAAAATACCCGAGGGTACTTGGAGTATGTTCAAAACTAAACCTTCATGGCTACCTGCAATGAATATGTCGGCTAAATGGATTCTCTTAGATTGTTGTTCATAATGCACCTAAAGGTGTAACAGATATTGGCACCTCGAGGTCACTTTTCAGTAGTTCCCACTTCCTTTGGGTATTTTTCCACCGCTTACGGTTTGATCGAGGCGTTGCATTTTCGCCTGATGGTGGTTGATTGGGGAAGGTGAAGACTAATTAAACTAGTTACTCATGTTTATTTTGATGCAGCTTGACTTATCGGACGAACCGCAGCCAAGTGCAGAGCATACACACCGGAGTCTTGTCAATTTTAGTGAGTTTTAAAGGATGTGTTTTCTTAGAAAGAAAAACCCTCTAGGAACCTCTTTCGACCCAAGTGGACATCAATCAGAGAATCAAGGAGGGGTTGATTTTAGAACAATTACTTACAGAAATTAATGATAAGGAGCAAGCAAAAACAAATCACAATTTTTCTAATTATTCCTACCACGCATCTCTTTCCCCTTGCAGGTCAATCGGGAAGTTGTGGGGTAAGTATTCAAGTTACATTGATATTGAAATTTGGAATATATGATAAATTAATAAAATCATGTTGTTCTACATGAATGAAACTAATCTAAAGTGAAAATAAATAAGACAATGCGAAAAATAACAAAAAAGGTGTGAATCCCCCCAGGGGGGATGGGGAATGGGATCGAAAGAGCCTATTCGAAGAAAATTTTTATTATATGATGTTAAAATATCAGTAAATTGATCCAAATCCTTTTGTTTCTTATATAGGATGAAACCAATATCTTACAACTTTCCCAAAATTTAAAATTTACAGTCAAAAGGGAGCCCCCTAGGGGGATTTGAACAATCCAAAGCCACTTTCGAACAGCATATTCTCTTATTTATGTTATGCATGGTAAAATAAATATATCATGTTAGATTTAAATATTCCCAAAATAACTTTCAAAGTACCTTTGGGTTAGCCTATTTTAAACCAAACAAAACTAAGTTAAAACTAGCTAAAACGGTGAAAAAGGAACCAAGGAAAGCAAGCTCTCCTTGGGATCTTGGATTTATGTTTGGGAATATAATGAGATATGCACTGATTTTTGGATTTAATATTTTTAAAACAGAAACAGAAATCTAATGCATGCAACCTATGGATTTTCTCTAAATTGCCATGCAAAACAGATGAAATTTTCCCTGAACTAGATCTAGAATGCTTAATCAAACCTTTTAGAAATGAGATGTAGATTATGAGATTTGAAATAATAGATATATGTAATTTTTAATTTAATATGACAGATATAAATGATAAAAAATCTTGTAACCAAAGTAACCAGGTAAGATTTGGATTTTTATAAGGAGGAAGAGAGAGAAAGAGTGCTGGAAGCCTTGAAGATCAACCGTGGAGCTTTCCAGTGGAATGTCGAGGGAA
This sequence comes from Pseudotsuga menziesii, assembly GCA_001517045.1. Taxonomy (NCBI): domain Eukaryota; kingdom Viridiplantae; phylum Streptophyta; class Pinopsida; order Pinales; family Pinaceae; genus Pseudotsuga; species Pseudotsuga menziesii. The sequence continues at coordinate 118,114 of LPNX010578833.1, read as the reverse complement.
TATGCCTTTGAGAAATTTTTGGAGAAATTAAGGAAGAAAACTATATCATCACCCTATCCAAGCTAGCAACCTGCAACTAAATCCAAAGACTTGTCAATATGCTTGTGAGATCTGGTTAATACATAAACAGAGATATTAGAATAGCATGCATATAAACTTATAAAACATGTTGAATCTAGATCTCTAAACATGCATAAAAAGAAAATAGATAGCCAATAAACTTATTAACAAACTCCTTTCCTATCAATATCATAATAAACTTATTATCAATCTTTATCATTGGATCCACAAAAAATGAGCAAGTTATGAACATAGATATAGGTTACCTCAGTAAGACATGGCAATGTTCATCCACACACATAATGGCATGACACCATATTGCCTCCAAATCTTTTCTTTATTTCAAATGAAAAATATTAGCAGTACTATAGCTACAACACCTCAATCCTAGTTCTAACTAGCTTGGAAGAGGTAATTTGTGCTTTATTTATATTGAAAATAAGAGATCTAGCCCATGGGGGCGCAAATCCCAAGGAGAGAGAGACTGCAGCTGCATGTGGAGTGAATATGGGCCTGACTTGTGTCTAACTAAGCCTGATCTGAGTCTCACTAAGTGAAACTATCAATCGGAGAGCTGATCTGACTGACACCTCAACCTACTGACTGAAGCATCCACCAAAACTCATCCAGATGAGCCCACACATGTGGAGGAGAGAGAGAGGGCACAATTCCAAAGATTGCATGCATTAATGTACCCTTTGTTCAATCCAAATCAGCTCCTTCAGTTAAGGAATTGTCAGATCTAGTAAATCCCAAGCCGATGAGACTGATTTAAGTCAAATCGGAGAAAATCCCAATGATTTAGGATATGGGGTTTTCTCCATTATTTAATTAATTCATCAATTGAATAATCAATATTTGAATTTTAGGGATTTTTGACCTGAGTGATGGACAAATCACTCAAAACTTAGAAAAAGTGGGTTTATGGGTTTACATGCTGCTCTTGTCTTGAAAATGAGCACCCCCATGACTGAAACTAATTTCCGAGCCCACTTTTATTACAAAACCATTTTTTCCAATTAGATTATTAAAAATTAGCCTAAGTTTTGTGGAAAAATTAAAATTAAAAAAATTAAAAAAAATTAAAGAAAAAACCTATGGGGACTTAGACATGTTCATATGACTCAACCATGATGCCTAGCATGTTTATACATTGACACATAGACTCTAATAACCTCAATAGGCCTAAATGCCAAGATGACCACCCCAACTATGGAGGTATTGAGTAAAAAACTCAGAAATTATCAGTCATTAATTCAACAACCAATAATAACCAAGGGGGAAAACACCTTGGGCTGATCAGATTGACAAATAAAGTCTAGGAGACCAAGACCTTTACAGACACTATCATGCTAGAACATTTTATTACAACTCCCATATGGGGTATGAACATGTGATATAGTACAACAAGCACTTCCCAGAAGTGATTCTGAAGGTCTTCTGAAGTCCGAACAAGTCATCTTTGTCCAGTTCACCATGCTCACTTGATAAAAACCACCAAGTACAACTTAGGTGGTAAAATCTGGCTCCAACTGCAGGATGTGTGCTTGATCTGATCGTAGGGAAAGGAGAGGATATGAGAACACCAGAATCTCTGGTTTTATATACTCTGTAAAAACATCTCAACATGACAAGAAAACCTTAATGGTACAAGCTTTATAAAAAATCCAAATGAACCATTAAGATGATTTATTTAAACAAAATAAATGTAACTAACTGATGAAATAAAAATTTTACTATAGCTAAGTACAAAACATAAATGCAGAAAGTAAATGCTCTCTTTTAAGGAGCTTACTTTCCTACTCTAAGCATGATATAAAAAGGTTAGGTGTAATAAAAAATCCAATGTAACCACCTAAGCATTTTATTAAAATAAAATAAAAAATCCTTCGCTTTGGTTACCATCCAAGCTAAGGATACTTTATTCAGAAAATGCAAACCTGCATGATGATCAGGAATGGGAGGGATGGATGGGAAATCATAGGAATGAATAATGTCATCAAAATTATTCCCAAAGTGGTAGGTGCTCACACAGGCTGCTTCTATCCAAGACTGAATAGGGTTGATATACAATCTAAATGATGACGTAGATTGACTACACCATCATACTGATCATCAAGGATTACCAGATGATAACTCATTGTATAAGCCCCAAGCGGCTCCAAATCATAAGGAAACTCTATATGTGAAGATGATAGTTGAGACTGATATTCTACTAACTACATTGTATCTGTCTTTTCACAATACTGCTTCTTAATGTCTTCATTATTGATACCTTTGTGTGGATCTGCATGATATGACTCTGAATGACCATATAATAGTTTCGAATCCTGCTCTTTTATACTAGGTTTTTCCCAGGTCTCCAAATCCATGCTTCCCTCTATGGAAGTATAGTAGAATGGACTTCCACAAATTTCTAAATAGACACTCCCCTTACTGGATATAGCATAGATAGCATTCTTAATAACATATCCACAAAAATCCCAATAGTCATCACCACCATCTATGTCAGATGTGATGGATTCCCCATTGTTGATATCAAGTTCCAATATCAAGTTCTCTTTGTCTTCATTAATGATACTTATATATGGCTTAGACTGATCATATGGATAAACCGCATGCTCCTTTTCCATATCAAAGTTTCCCAAGGCCACAAGGTCCATACTCTCTCCTTTAGATATGCCATAGACAGGAGAATCAACAAAACTGTCAAAAGTTTCTGGTTCATTATTTTCCTCTCTATTCATGTCATAAACTAGATTTTCCATGAATGTCCAGGACTCCTCATCAACATCTTTGTCGGAGATAAGGGAGTCTTCGTCACTTGTATTATGCTCCAAGTTATACTTGTCCTCATTTTCATACTCATCTTCTTTAGAGAAAAGGTAACAAGGCAGTAAACCTTCCAGACTGTCATCATTATATGGAGAACACATGGGAGTCCCAACATGCACATTACGGTTTTCATCATAAGTTTCACTAAAATATTTTGCAATGGTTTCATCCTTAGGTTTGCACTGTTTAGCTGGTGACAAAGGGTAGGCCTAGCCTACCTTGTATACATGATCAAGATCGCTTGAAGTTGTTTCCTGATTACTAACCTTAGGAAGTCCATGTTCCATGACTTGATTTGAAATATAACAAGTGCTTTCTTGGTGGAATTGTTCACAAGGTCTACACCATGGAATTACTTCTTCTACCATGTTAGCCGAGTCTAACTGGTTTGGAATCCTAGGCTCTTGCTGAGGAAATTTCTTTTGATACATTTGATTCTGCTTGGGCTGAAAGTTCCTAGTTCCATTATTCATTTCCATTGTGATTAATCTATTTTGCATATGATTCAATTGTGCAGAATGATTGGCCATTAGTTGGTTTTGACTAGTAACCAAGTTTTTTATCATGTCCGTCACCTTTTCCATGGGATCTTTAGAAGTTCCCTTTTCTTCTGATTCAATGGATTTACCCTTATCTTTGTTGTAGGAAGTGTTTCCCCTGAAGTAACCTAGAATGTTGGACTTGCCTGAATATTGCATATTCTTTTCTATTTTTTTGGCCAATTCCTGGGCAGTTTTCAGATCAGCCGGTTCTTTATCTCTCAACTGGTACCTTAAGTCACCAGTGAAGGATTCAATGTAGGATATGAGGATAGAGGCATTTTTTGGCTTGATGTCTCTAGGAAGGTCTGCAACAACACGCCTGAATTTATTGTTAAATTCATCCATGGTTTCAATCTTCGTCTTCTTTATGCTATAAAGGGAAGCAAGAAGATTTCTTGGTTCCTTGTTTTCTCCCCATTTCTGCTAAAACCATCTTGGAATTCACTAAGATTTTTATATGAATCATCATGTAGGGTGAGGTACCACTCTTTAACATCATATTCTAAGTATAAAGCAAAGAGCTTCATTTTGACATCGTCATGGTCATGGGCAGCATCATTGCAATAACTAAGTAGGTGTTTTTCAAACTTTCAAAGGTGAGACTTGGTAGTGATGGAATTATTTCCTTGAAATATGGGTGAGCTTCTTGATAGCATATTTTGGAATGGCATGGGAAGCACCTGCTATCTGAGAAAAGTCAAGGGGTTTGAATAATTTCGTCATTTCTTGAGATTGGTGAACATGACTTTCTACAAATAAGTGACGGATATCTGAGAGGGATTGGTCTCCTAAATTTTCAGGGTTTCTAGGAGAATTCTTCCTATTCAATATTTCCCTAATAAACCTTTCAGGATCAGGGAGAGGATTGAAGAATTAATGGTGGTTTCTTCGGGTAGAAATTATTGGAGGGATGTTAGATAGTGGAGTCGCCAGATGGATTGAGTTTTAATTTTTATGTTTTTTAAAGACAAAATCAATCAAATTTTTTTTATCTTTTTAGTTGTTTAGAAAAAATTTAAGCTAAGTCGTACTTAGGAATAAAAATATTTATTCCTGAAAACGGCGCCAAAAAGAGTTGCCTCCCTTCACACACCTAGGGGGAATGTGGCAGAAATATTCAAGCCACTTGGTGTGTACTAATGAGATATGTACTAATTTATGTATTTAATCTTTTTAAAACAGAAATAGAAATCTAACGCATGCAACATAATTTCAAAGATCTATGTAAGTTTTACTTTAATATGACATATCTAAATGATAACAAATCTTGTAACTAAAGTAACCAGGTAAGATTTCAATTTTTATAAGGAGGAAGAGAGAGAAAGAGTGCTAGAAGCCTTGAAGATCAACCGTGGAGCTTTCCAATGGAATGTCGAGGGACTATGCCTTTGAGAAATTTTTGGAGAAAGTGAGGAAGAAAATTATATCAGCACCCTCTCTAAGCTAGGAACCTACAACTGAATCTAAAGACTTGCCAAAATGCTTATGAGATCCGGTTAATACATAAACAGAGATATTAGAATAGCATGCATATAAACTTATAAAGCATGTTGAATCTGGATCTCTAAACATGCATAAAATCGAAAGAGATAGCCAATAAACTTATTAACAAACTCCTTTCCTATCAAGATCATAATAAACTTATTAACAATCTTTATCACTGGATCCACAAAAAATGAGCAAGTTATGAACATAGATACAGGTTACCTCAGTAAAACATGGGAATGTTCATCCACACACACACAATAGCATGACACCATCTTGCCTCCAAATATTTTCTTTATTTTAAATGAAAAATATCAGCAATACAATAGCTAGAACACCTCAATCCCAGTTCTAACTATCTTGGAAGAGGTAATATGTGCTTTATTTATAGCGAAAACAAGAGATCTAGCCCAGGGGGGCACAAATCCCAAGGAGAGAGAGACTGCAGCTGCATTTGGAGTGAATCTAGGACTAATCTGTGTCTAACTGAGCCTGATCTGAGTCTCACTGAGTGCAACTATCAATCGAAGAGCTGATCTGACTAACATCTCAACCTTCTAACTGAAGCATCCACCAAAACTCATCCAGATGAGCCCACACGTGTGGAGGAGAGAGGGAGGGCATAATTCCCAAGATTGCATGCATTAATGTACCCTCTGTTCAATCAAGATCAGCTCCTTCAGTCAAGTAATTGTTAGATCTAGTCAATCCCAAGACAATGAGACTGATTTCAGTCAAATCAAATCAAATTCCAATGATTTAGGATTTAAGGTTTTCTCCATTATTTAATTAATTCATCAACTAAATAATCAATATTTGATTTTTAGGGATTTTTTACCTGAGTGATGGACAAATCACTCAAAACTTAGAAAAAGTGGTTTTATGGGTTTATATGGTGCTCTTAGCTTGAAAATGAGCACCCCCATGACTAAAACTGATTTCTGAGCCCACTTTTTCAATTTTTCCAATTAGATTATTAAAAAATAGCCTAAGCCTTGTGGAAAAATTAAAACCGAGGAGGACTTAGACATGTTCATATGACTCGACCATGATTCCTAGCATGTTTATACATTGACACATGGACTCTAATAACCTCAATAGGCCTAAATGCCAAGCCTACCACCCCAACTCTGGAGGTAATGACTGAAAAACTCAGAAATTATTAGTCGTTTATTCAACAACCAATAATAACCAAGGGAAAAAACACGCTGGGCTGATCAGATTGACAAATAAAGTCTAAGAGACTGAGTCTGTTACAGACATTATCATGCTAGAATATTTTATTAAAATACCCCTATGGGGTATGAACATGTGATATAGTACAACAAGTACTTCCCAGAAGTAATTCTGAAGGTCTTCTGAAGTCCGAACAAATCATCTTTGTCTGGTTTTCCAGGCTCACTTGATAAAAACCACTAAGTACAACTTAGGTGGTAACATGGCATCAATTGAACTCAATGGGGTGCAACCACCATTCACAATAGTGTTCCTTCATAGAAAAACATGGAAATATGGAAGTGGAAATTAAGAGAATGGGAAGAAAGATGGATCACAAACAGAAGAATCCTATGATATACAATAAAACACTCTCTAAAGCTCTAAATGAGAGGTCTAAATGGCCTCTCCCATGTCCAACTTGGATGAGAATCTCACTCTCTCAAAATTGGCTCAATAGCATGGTAAGTGTGCACTCACCATGCAAAGGACAAGAAATTGCTTTCCAAATGCCAAAGGCATATTCACAAATGATCAAAATCCATTTCTGTTCTTCATGACATATTTTTATAACCCTCACAAGGTCCTCCAAGGTCGAATTTATTCCCAAAGTATTCCTCCACCTCATCCTTAATGTTTAGTAACCTCCATGACACTTGGCCTTCTCCTCAACCCTTCATCTTCCACCAAATTCGAATTGTTGCCTCTAACTCCCAAATTCGACCTTTTTGTGCCTATTTTTAGCCTTGTCATGTCATATGTCAGCAATCAGGTATGCAATTAGGTCTGAATTTTCATAGAATATTCCATCATTATTGTCATAAAGCGCAGGGAATCTAGCTCCACATGGCACCTAGTTTCTTCATAGACTCTTCATGGGAGTTACTACTACTCACACATTTGAATCCATGGGCTCATGATATGTAATTTAATGACTTTTCACCTTCCAATAACATTCCATCACCCATACTTTTGAANTCTAGCCACCCAAGGCCCCCATGGACCTCCAAATGTCCTTATGAAGCAATGCCACTTTATTTTCTCCATATTTATTATTTGTATGACCCAAATTAATGTTTAAATGATAAATAAAGATTCTCTTGGGTCCCATAGCTCCCTTATTTCAATATGTAATGCCTCCTCCCCCAGCTTAGGGAACTAGTAGGTGGGTGAACATTGTCAACTAGTAGAACTATTGGAATGGGGACATGACAGCAGATTCCCTATTAATGATAAGAAGTTCAATGAAATATATTGCATCCTTGAAAGATTCCTTGAAGGATGCACTGAACCATGCCTTTTCCATGATAGATTTGGGATTGTTGAGTCAATTCTTGGGACTCAAAATTTCTCAATTATCACATGGGATCAAATTTCATCAGTCCAAGTATGCTTCATATCTACTCAACAAGTTCATCATGAAGGATTTTGATCCAAGAAAGACTCCATTCTTTTCTGGAGTTAAGCTTGAAGAAGCAAGTTCTTCTCCTTTGGTAAATAATACACTGTATAGGAAGTTGATTGGGTATTTTCTTTATCTGACTTGTACTCGACCTGACATATCTTATGTAGTGGGTGTGGCTTCCAAACACATGTATTAAATTCATGAAATAAATTGGAAAGAAGCTAAAAGAATTATGAACTTTGTTCAAGGAACAAGAACTTATTGGATTTTTTAAGCAGCAAAATATGACTTAGAGCTAGTTGGATTTACTGACAGTGACTGGGAAGGTGATAACACTAATTGAAATTATACTTCATCACTTTTTTTATTCTTGCAGATGGACCAATAATCTGGTCAAGTAAGAATCAGAGTGCCATTACACTCTCATCTACAGAGGCAGAGTATAGAAGAGCCGTGAATGCAGCTACTCAATGTTTTTAGTTGTAGGGAATACTTGGAGAGTGTGGGATCGAATCATATACTTCCATTGTCATCTAATGTGACAGTAAAAGTACCATTAAAATCTATACTAATTCAGTTCAAATACAGTGAACCAAACACATTGAGATCCATATGCACTATATCAGGGAGCTTGTGCATGATGGTACCATTTCTCTACTCTATTGCGCATCTTCAGAGAAAGTAGCAGACATATTCACCAAGGTTTTTTCTAAGAATACCTTTAGTAATATCAAATAATTGTTGGGGATTTTTGATCATGTGGTGAAGAATGATTGACAACAAGATTTCCAAATTTTTTTGTTTATGTCCATGTTTAAGGGGAGATTTTCCCCTTGGGTTTTGCCTCTTTCCTTGGTTGTATGGACAAGCAATATGTAAACAGTGACTAAGAATTATTGGTAGGCCCTATAATCTGGTATATTTTTCTGATATTTTAAATAAATTTAGGATTAATGGGGGTGTTAGAATAATCAAACCCATAGTTACACTTAGGAGACATTAATTTGTCAATTTTGTCTTCTTTCTAGATTCCTTACTATGCTAGTTGGCATCCACTTGCACCTAGAAGTCAACAAATGATAAAAATGGCTTAAGGAGAGCTTTAGAAACATCCTGGAAAATATTCTAAAAAATTTGCAGTTATTCTAGAATAGAAAAAGCACAGATATGCTTTTTTTGAAACATTCCTTGCTTTTAAGCAGTTTTAAGGCAAAAGGGGAAAGCAAATCTTGGAGTAACTGCCTTGTTTTTTTCCCAACTCATCCTCATTATTTTTATCTATAAAAAAGCATGGATATTATCTCTTTCCATCAATTATAATCTGGTACATCTCACTTAACCAATTCCTGAGCATCTTGACAGATTAGTAAAGTGATTTATGCATCTATAGGGGATTTCGACTAGTTTATTAAGCCCGCTTTTTGTCCAATTCGAATAGCATCCTTGTGCTTTTGAATCTCTGATGTAATTATATATTTGGATAGACTATTAATTTATTATTTTAGATGATGTACACTTATTCAATATAATTTTGTGTTATAATCCATATTCAGTCTCCTTTTTGTAGAATTTTGCATACTTGACTAGTAATTTTGTGAGTGTAATTGATCTACGTCTTGGGCTTAATTTCCATAGAATTTAAAAAACATAAATCTAAGTCATAGTGAATCACAAATATAAAATAAATTAAGCAGTCACCTACAAAGTCTATTTGTGACTTAGACCAAAGATTCAATATGTTGATGGCCAAAGTAAGTTTTCAGATATCAAATTTTCAGCACAAAGAATGGTTCATTGCAGCGATGTTACCACACATCCATATTCCTCTAATGCAACAAAATATCATATCCCATAGCAAGGCTCTTGAACTCTCCATGAATTTGTAAGCATCACTAGTTAAATAAACTAGTGCATGAATGATGCAAATACAACCACAACTTGCCAACCTTACGTTACAACTGCAATATATCAAGAAAGGGAAGGACGTACAAGAAGATATAGGTGTACACAATGCAGGAGAAAAGGACACCATAAATATTCTTTTCCGAAATTTATGAATTATTTCGCATCAAGAGAACTAAATCCAATGAATACACAAGGGATTCCTTCGTGTAGTATCTACCAGACTAGAGGGTATCGGTCAGAGGAGTGGTATTTACAAAAGATAGTAAGTGCACCAGCCAACCATTATATTGTAAGTTTTGTCGATCGGTGGTCCATGATGAGAATGATTGCAAAGAATATCAACTACTGCAAGAGAAACTAGTTGACATGTACCTGATGAAGAACGATGAACAGATGTGGGCTGACTGCACTCAGGAACAATTTGTTTAGATCCAGTACCCTCAGACCCAATACCCTCAAGCGCAATACCCCCAACCCAAGGGGGTGGAATTTTTAGAGGTCAAGGGAAAGGAGGAGGATTTGGTCAAGGAAGAGGCCAAGTCATATGCTATAATTGTGGAAAACCTAGACATTTTTAAGGAACTGTATGAATCCTACCATGATGTGCTCGTATTGTAATGCTTTTGACCATATTGTCGAAGAGTGTCCTTAATTGATTGAAAAATGGTAGGCCATGACCATGGTAAATAAGAACCCACCTCGGAATATTAATCCAAACATCCAGAATATTTTTTCTAAACCAAGGGAGCTAAATATTGTTTTTATGACAAGAAGAGGTGTTGCGACATGAGCAAATCAGGAAGCACCATGTAGACAACCAGGAGTGTGACCAGCAGGATAAAATAAAGCATTGTTTGATGTATAAAAGCAGAAGGAAGTATTCATGGATGCATGACATGAGTTCATCAACAAAAACCAAGAATCGATGTCTGTTGGTGTTCCATTAACAAATGAAATACCAATGTTGGAGATGTCTGAAATATTTAAACACTTATTCCAAAAGCAACTGACATAAAAGGTTAGTAAGTTAAAATAATTCTTTACAAATCATTTAGAACTAATACAAGATAAAGTTATTGTAGCAGAATTGTCAGGTTTAGTAGAATAACATCAATAAGAGGAGTGACTAGAAATAAGTGTTAACCACATTGGGAAGATACTGAAAACTGGTCTCGAATGAAGTATGAATGCATAGATAGGTAACTATGACATTGATTATATTCTCTTTGACTTGGGATCAGATGTTAACATTATCACCCAAAATACGTGGGAGAGTATGGGAAAGTCGAGACTACTATGGTCTCTTGTTCAGCTCAAGTTAGCAAATCAGTCGAAGGTGTTTCCCATTGGTCAACTAACTCAAGTCCCTATTGAGATAAAAGGGATCAAGACTTAGGTAGACTTTGAGGTGATAAATATTGTTGATGATACAAACCCGTATCTGAGACTTCTAGGGATCGACTAGGCCATAAATAATCAAACTATTATCAATTTGAAGAAAAGGAATTTAACATTTGAAGATGTAGAGTTACGGGTGGTCACATAAATTGATCCTCTGAAAGGCCAGAGATATGTCGAGTAGGTGAATAATTAAGAACACGGTAGATATCTAAACCATATATACAATATCACTACAGTTATGTATGACTATTTCAACCCAACTGCCAATGGAAAGCTCAGTTAGTGAAGCATTAGTTCTTGCATGTCATATTTGGAAGAGTCTCTGGAAAACTAGCAGAACCAACTAAATGAAGTATCAATGAGAAAATGCACTAGGATCACAAAATATGTGTGATGAGTAGGTATTGAGGTATGTGATTTACCTACTTATGAGGGTTTACATAACCTGGAATCTCTTATTACAAAATTTGAATAGAAATTCATTGAACCTCAACGCTTGTCAATACTCTATTTCACATTGAAGGCTACACCTTCCAAATGGTGGGTCGCGCATAAACAAAAAAATTTAGAATGGCCTCAATGTCTAAAATTGATGGAAGTATTATTTGATGAAAAAGTGATCTAAACTAGTCAAAATTATACATGATTGACTAATCTTGTCGAGCACACTGAGAATTTTCATGTGACATGGAAAACATGTCCACAATAGGAATGGGTCCACCAGTTTACAAACATTGGGCATGATATCGAGAAATTGGTATATGTCTGTTAAGTCATGAATTTTTTTCTTCAGTCTTATAATTTGCTTGTGATTTTTGTTTTAAGCTTGCTCATTTGCTTACCTTTAGGAAATTTTGGTCTAAAGTGAAATTTTGATTTTTTTTTGCCTTTAGGTTTCCATCATTCTTTGTTTTTATTATGTTCTGAAGGGTTCTATAGGATATATGTTGATTAAAGGTTTCACAAATAAACACTAAGATCAATTTTTACCATATAAACCTTATTTAAAGTTGGATTAATGGTCAAAAAGCACCGAATTTGATTTTTAAACATTCTTGCAGCACAACGGTTAAAATTTTACACTGGCGCGCTACAAGAATATCGCGGGTGCAAAATTTGTCATTTTTTACGCCAAATTATCCAATGATTTCACTCCTAGATGACTAATCACATGTGTAGATAGGTTTGATACGTGTTTCATCAAAGATAATCATGAAAATAGATGCTGGCTATGACGTGAGGGATATTGTGGCAGTCAGAAGTTAAGGCTTGGTAAATCATGACAAACAGTGAAATGAGGCGACATTGACGGGAAAGAGGTTCTCCAATTAAGCATTACGAAGCTGGTGGAGAAGTGGAATGAAGAAACATTGCTAAGAATCCGGAATTTACAGTTGAAGAAGGAATTTAGGGTTTTCTCAGCGCGACAGTTGGAAGTAAGCTGAAGACTTGAAGACACCTGGATGGTTAAATTTGACATTCATATAGTCCAAGAATCATTTTTTAACACCTACAACAAGCTGAGACTGAGGTATTCTGCGTGACCTTGGTCATGGCCTGTTAAATTGGGGGTTTTTCTATTAAAGCTTACAATGTTAAATTAATTAAAGAAAACATAAATTCATGTATTCAACAAACTCCCAACAGTGAGAGATCAGTCCAAAAGGTTTATATGAGCATACTTGTTGTTAGTAAAGTTCAACTGTAGCTTTGTTACATATTTCTAGTGCTCTATTTGACCTAAATTACCCAAGATCGGTACAAAACATTCCCTGCATTGATAATAGAATTGACTGTTAAAAAATCAAGAAAAAACAACAGGGAGAATCCAAAGGAGAACTGACTGTAAAAACTCTGAAAACTTGAGGAAAAAAGGCTGTTAGGTCATTAACAGGGTCTTAAAATCACACAGAAACATCATCAAGCCTTGGGAAAGTAGATGAAGAGGAGTGGGAAGACCAACAGGGCTGAGCCCATTGAACTGAATTGGATAGACAAGTTTCCAAGTTGTGCAGAGCTCTTTGAGAATGCTGGATGGTTGAACTTCTTTAAAAAGATTGATGGATATAATACTGAAGTTTCTCATAAATTTGCTCAATGTTATAACCAAGATACAGTATCATTTGATACTCTAAAATTCAAATTAACTGTAGAGTTGGTGGCTGAAGCAATAAGGGTCAGGAATGAAGGAGAACTTTGGTTCAAAAAGGTGCCATTTACCTTCAATGCCCAAAGGTATATATTGCCTGGAATTGTTCCAGATTGGAGCAAGGGAGTGCTCATCCAGAATTTTAGAGCTGAGTGGGTAGAGCCTATCAATGTTCTACAAAGCTACATCACATGTGAAGGGAGGTATGCTTTTGTCTTCAAGTATCATTTCAGGTTTCTTTAGCACCTTGCTGGTGAACGAAGGATGAATCTCCCTTTCTTCCTGTTAAAGAGTTTACATGAAATGTCAAGCAGGATCAAAGAGCATCATGACCACACTGCACAGTCAATCTTTCATCATGGATTGATCAAGCTTATTATCAGCACTGTTCTACAAAGAGAAGGAAATACTTGGGACTACTTTCTCTTTTGGTCTGGGTTCCACAATAACCAGAAAGGACAGCCTATCAAAAAGCATGTTGACAAGGGACAAACACTAATTAGAAAACTAACAAAAAAAATTCAAGACTGAAGATAAAAAATGTGTCAAACTTGAGGAAGTGACAGAACCTTCAAAGGGAGATTATGAATCTCAGAAACCTTCATTTGACAGTGAGAACAAAACTTTGTTGTCTATTCGTAAGGAAAGCCGGCATGTACAAAATAAAGAACCAGCAGAAACACTCATGGATGAAAAAATTGTTTTCATAGAGAAGGTTGCAGAAGAGGAATAAAATACTAAGGTCCAACAACGAAGCCCAATTCCATTTTATTTGAAGATGAGGGATACTTGTTGGAAGGAGATGAGTTGACTGTCAGTGTTGAGACTAGGGTTGGCACACACAGGAAGTTCTACAGTCAAGAGGATAAGACAGTTTTGCCAAAGAAAAAGAAGATCAAGGTTAAAGAATTTTCCTCTATCATGCATCAAGGAAAAATTTTAAAGACGATGGGAGAGCTTGCCCCAGGATGGATACCCAAAACTAGACCCAAAAACAAATTGAGGCTGAACATGAAAAAGCTACTAAACCCTAAGTTAAACACAGAAGAGGTAACCATGATTGATACTTCTTCAAATGAAAATCTAGAATATAGCAAAGGCAACAACAAAGGGAAGAAACCATTGAGAATATATGAAGAATCCAACCTCACAGAGACTAAATTATCTGTTGTGTTTTTAGAGATAAGAGGTAAACTGTTGAAAGAACAGCAGAAATAGGAAATAGAAGTTTCTTATTCAGAAAATAAGTTGTTGATGGATGAAAATGCACCTAATGAAACAGATAATCAGGAAAACCCATGTGTTCATGATGCTTCTATAGAACTGTTGCCTGAGGATGAGGAAATCTTCAGAAAGATGAACATCCCATGGCTGCCTAGTGAACTACAGAATACAACAGGAAGCAAGGCATTTGACTCAGAAAAGGAAAATTTGCAAAGAACCATCAAGCAGTATAAGCATCAAATGGAGTATATGCAAGAAACAAATGATGGTTTGGTCATAGCTAATAGAAGACTCAGGGAAGACTTAGAAGAGGTTAACAATTATTACCAATAACTCATAACAGTCTCCAAAGAGGCCTTAAAAAGGAAAAGAAGTTTAGAGCTGGAATTTGCACGATTAAAACAAACTGTCAGAATCCTAGAGAAACAGAATGAGAAGCTTACTAAAAGAATGACAGATATGGAAGCTGAGTAGTAGAAAGCTAGGAAAAAGGCCCAGGCCTTAGATGGAATAGCTTTATTGGCAGAAGCTGCTAAAAACCTTTAAGCATTGTTAGCTAAAGCAGTTACTTGTTATGTTTTTGAGGAATAATTTATTTTTTGTAATTATTATTTTGACATTATCCTATCAATGATTAGGCTAAAAACAGTTAGGGTTTAGATTCTAACTGAATTTTGAAAAAACAGTATTTAGGAAGGTCACAAAGAGAACAAGGGGTTCGATTTTTGGATGGCTAGAGGAGGTCTTTTGGACTTATTGATAAGATAAGTACTTGACTCTCATGTGTATTTGATGAATGGAATTATGAAATATATGATCCATTTTACCCTTCAATCTGTGTTTTGGCTTCATTTCTAGCTTGTTTAGCTACACAATTAATAATTTCATTGCTGGTTTATAGTCTTTATGCTTGTAGTGCTTGTCAGTTGTGAATGAACTTCAATGTCATGTTCTGTTGGATATATGGTTATTATATTATGCATCTCTGTTTTTCTTTACTTGTGATTTAGTCCCTATTTGGCTTATGAATGTATTCCCTTTTGTCACCCAAACCTCACAACCAGAAAAACCTTTCAAAAACCCTAAAAACCTAGTTTTGCTTAATTGAATATTTGAGATTGTGTTGGCTTGTTTCTTTGTAGTCTGGAAACAATTTCTGACATAAACATCTTTGGCGCCATTGCCAGGGAATGAAGTTGAAAAAATATTTTTTCCCTGGGATACTTATCATTTCACTGGTTTTAAGAGGTGAACTTCAACCGGCACATCTTTAAGACTACTTTTCACCAGTTTGTCACAGTGCCTACTAGGGGAGTTGGAACTAGAAACAGACCTATTTCACCATTGCATTTGGGTGTTACAAATCCTGAATAGATATTGAAAACAGCAAGGAATATTAGAAGGTCTCAATCATTACCATCCCTATGTGACCTTGATCAGTTGGGTGGTTCATAACCTTCACCTGTGTTAAGAAAATAAGAAGAAACTTCACCTTGGTTAAAGGCTATATTTCCTGACAGTAGTTTCCAAGTTTTTACTGATCCTCAATCTTTCAGAAAAGCTAAAACAGCCTCTCCTGGTAAGATACCTCTTTTTCAGTTGAAATTAGGTAAAAACCCCTTTCATCCAAGTTCTAGTCAAACCTCTTCATCACCAAAGTCAATCAGCCTTAAAATGGCAGCCCAAAATCAGCCTATAGACATGATGGACCAAATGGTTGTAGCCAGATATGCACCATTGACTTTGCCTCATCCTTTAAACGCACTTCCTAGAGGTGACTATCAAAAATATCTGCCTAGGTTTAATGGACAGGGGGAAACTACAGCTAAAGAACACTGGGAATCTTTCCTTAGTTATGCTGATAACCAAAACATTGAAGCCAAGGATGTATGGATGAGAATGTTCATGCAAAGCCTTGATGGAGATATCAGGAAATGGTTCAGGGAGTTGCCTGCTAACTCAATAACTATCATTGAATAACTTCGTGATCTCTTCATGAGACAATGGGGTGACACCAAAGACCATACATACTACATAACTGAGTTTGGATCCGTTAGGAGGAAAAATGATGAAACTATTGCAGACTTTTCAAAGAGGTTTAACAAAATGTACAGTAGAATTCCTACAGAAATAAAGCCTACAGAAACATCTGCAAAACTTACATATGCAAATGCTTTCGACCATGAATTTTCCTTAATACTAAGAGAAAGGAGACCTATTTCTTTACTGAATATGCAGGATGCAGCATTGGAGGTAGACTCTAACATACTAGATTCCAATAGATCGAAGAAATAAAGAGCTCAACAACTTTATGATAGGAAAGGAAAGAAAGAAGCAGCTCCAGGAAGTTCTACTTCTCATTCTGCAGAAGGGAAAATTGATGAGATGGCTAAGTTGGTGAAAATTTTGACTACAAAATTAAACAAATTAGAGCTAGAGAAAAATTCCAGCAAGCCCGTTCCAGAAGGTGAACGAAACCCTAAAAATCAGAACCAATTCAGAAAACAATTCGTTTCTCATTTCATGCCTAGAGAACGAAGGAATAATGATATTCAGCGGGAAAGGAGAGAAACTAAGGACCAAAGAGTACCACCACCTCTTCAGAACAATGTTGCTGATGAAGAAGAGGTTGATGATGAAGTGATATTTGAAGATACTGACCAGGATATGAACCATTTTGGAGAAATATTTTCTGGGGGTTTTGTCACTGAAGAAGAGTTTCTAAATGTAGAATGCTATGATGATGATATGTTCGAAACAAAGGATGATTTAGGTCTAAAAATGACTACTGTAACTGCTGATGTCTATCAAAATGAACTCAAGAAGACTATGAATCTGAGGTCAGGTCCAAAACAATTAGTACAAATCCCGAAGAAGAAGGTAGATGTCCCTACTAAGAATCCATCTGACCATGTGACAGAAAAAAGACAAGTTTCAGAAAAACAAAAGAAGAACATGAAGGTTGAAGAGGTAAATAAAACTGTGCAGAATTTCAGCTTGGAAAATGAATTAGGAAAGTTAAAGATTCATGTACCTTTAACTAAATTAATGAAAAATCCTTCATATAAATAATCATTTCTTAAGATGATTAATTTAGCAAGCAATCAGCCTATTTCTGATACGGTGAACTTGCAAAAAGAAAATCCTAGGATTTTCATTGGATCAGCCTTGGCTGAAACGACTGAAAATGAAGCAGGTGCTTCACCTCCATTCTACATTACTCTGACATTCCATGAAGAAATGATACATAATTGTTTGTTAGATCTGGGAGGATCACACAATTTAATTCCAAAGGCTGTTATGGAGGCTTCAGGTCTGAGCATTACTAAACCCTATCATGATCTGTATGCATTTGATTCCCAAGTAGTGAAGTGTTTAGGGGTAATAAAGGACATGGTTGTCAGTTTGGCTCAATTACCCATGAAAAGTGTGACCATGGATGTAGTGGTAGCTGATATTACACCTAAATTTGGTTTACTTCTCTCTAGGTCTTGGGCAAAGAAAGTTGGTGGGACCTTACAAATGGATTTATCATATGCTACTATTCCTGTGTTTGGAGGAGAAAATAGAAGGATGTACAAAGAGCTTCAATTTGCC
Source organism: Pseudotsuga menziesii (assembly GCA_001517045.1). Classification (NCBI taxonomy): domain Eukaryota; kingdom Viridiplantae; phylum Streptophyta; class Pinopsida; order Pinales; family Pinaceae; genus Pseudotsuga; species Pseudotsuga menziesii. The sequence goes on along the minus strand of LPNX010578833.1, from coordinate 100,296 downwards.
TATATTGTACATATGACAAGAACCCTACCAACCATCCACTGTATGCTATTGATAAAGACCTGGGTACTTTCATGTTACATTTTAGTGATGATGACAATACTACTGGTTTGTTACAAGTTGAAAGGGAACAGCTAGTAAAATGTAGCAGGGAACAAGAGGATGAGCTTTGGTAGCTATACTTTGATGGATCCTCTTGCAAAGAAGGTGCTGGAGCAGGGGTTATTCTTATATCCCCTGGAGGTGAAATAGTAAAGCTGATGTATAAACTAGAGTTTATTACTACAAATAATACTGTTGAATATGAAGCTTTGCTATTAGGATTGAAAGCTACCAAAGATTTGGGCATTCAGCAGATTTCTGCATTTGGTGACTCTGAATTAGTTGTTCAGCAGGTGAAGAACAATTATCAAGTGAAGCAGGGTTTGTTGAAAGTCTATCAAAATGAGGTATGGGACATCATTGAAAATTATTTTGTAGCTTTTAACATTACCTATATTCCAAGAGACCATAATCAGACTGCAGATTCATTGGCCTTGGCTGCTACACACTTTAGAATTCCCAAGACTACACAGTTGAGGTATCCCATTGAAGTTATGTATAGACCATCTGTACCTGATAATGTAAAGCAATGGAAAGTGTTTGAAGATGACATTGAAATTAAAAGGTTCTTAGAGCTTACACATGAGTTTTCAAATTCCATGATTGATCAAGAGGAAGATGAAGGGGATGAAGAGATGGAAGAGATTCCTGAAAATGAAATAGTTGGACATAAAATTATTGAATTAAAAAATAACTTCATCCCAAAAGGTTTGGTACCTTTGGAAAGGATATTTACAAAATACGATACACTTCTAAAGCTTGTTGTACAGTCCTCAAAAGAAAATGTGGTAGATTGTAACATTGGCTCTACAGAACATCGTAGAATTGTTAAAATTTCTAAATCACTTACAGCTGAACAAAGAAGCAGGTACATTAAATTGTTAAAAGAACATATGGATGTTTTTGCATGGTCTTATGAGGAATTGAGAACCTATGACACTGGAATTATACAAGTCCCTTTAAAACCGAATGTAAAACCTTTTCTTCAGAAATTAAGGAGGATTAATCCAGCATTGTTTCCTGTTATTGAAAAAGAAGTGAAGAAGTTGTTGGATGCCAAGATCATAGTGCGCCTCAGGTATTCTTCATGGGTGGCTAATATAGTCCCTGTTAGGAAAAAGAATGGAGAAATCAGGTTGTACGTTGACTTTAGAAATATGAACAAATCTTCACTAAAGGATAATTATCCTCTACCTAAAATTGAGCAAATATTACAGCAAGTAGTCAGGGCACAGAGGATCTCTATGGTTGATGGTTTCTCGGGGTACAATTAGATTTCTATGCATCCTGGCGATAAGGAGAAAAATAGCTTTTACAAATCCTTGGGGAACTTTCATGTATGATAAGATGCCTTTTGGTCTAATGAATGCTGGAGCCACTTTTCATAGGGCTATGGATATTGCTTTTGTCGGAAAAAAGGACAAGTTTGTGGTAATATACTTAGATGATATTACTGTTTTCTCACAATCAAATGATGAACATCTGAAGAATTTGAAGCAGACTTTCCTGAAATGTAGAAAATTTGGCTTGTCCTTGAATCCAAAGAAGTCACACTTTGCTGTACAGGAAGGTAAATTGCTTGGTCATTTAGTTTCTACTGATGGTATAAGGATTGACACTGAAAGGGTAAAATCTATATTGAAAATAAGCTTACCGAGGAGTAAAAAGGATGTCCAATCCTTCATTGGTAAAATCAACTTTCTGCGTTGGTTTATACCAAACTTTGTTGAGACTATCAAACAGATTACAGTCATGCTGAAAAAGGATCAAAAAGTCAGGTGGACCACTAAGGCAAAGAATGCATTTGAGAAGATCAAAATGGCTCTTACTGAAGCTCCTGTATTAGTAAATCCATATTTTACTAGAGGATTTCTTACATTCTCATTTGCATCAGAGGATACAATAGCAGATGTTTTGTTGCAGAAGAATAAGGAAGGACTGGAGCAACCTATTGCATTCTTCAGCAAAACTCTCAGGGATTCTGAATTAAAATGCAGTATCTTAGAAAAACAGGCCTATGCTTTGGTAAAAGATTTAAAGTTTTTCAGAATCTATGTTCTGCATTCTAAATTTATTTCATATGTGCCTAATGTTGGTGTAAAATATTTGTTAACACAGCTTGATAGTGAGGGGAAAAGAGGCAAGTGAATTGCTAAAATCATGGAGTATGATGTAGATATCAGACCTACCAAACTAGTCAAGGGACAAGGTTTAGCCAAGCTGCTGGCTGAATCAAATTGTCAAGCTCTGGGATTGTATGTGATGGCTGAAGACCTACCTCGAGAAGAAGATCAAGCAATGTTGGAAAAAGAAAAGATTATGGACTATTATTCAACATCCACATGGTATGCAGACATTGTGTATTTTCTATTGTTTTTGAAATGTCCTGAGCATTTAGATAGAAAAGATGCTAGATATTTAAAGCTAAAAGCTACTAAGTATTGTCTAGTAGAAGAGCAGTTATTCTCGAAGGACCCAGGTGGTATTCTACTCAGATGCTTGGATAAATCTGAAATTGAAGGATTAATTTCTTAATCTCATGAGGGTGCTTGTGGAGGTCACAAGTACTGGAAGACAACAACATACAATATCTTAAGAGCTGGGTACTATTGGCCCTCTTTGTTTGCAGATGTATATCAGCAGGTAAGAACCTGTATCCCTTGTCAAAATTTTGCTGGCAAACAAAAATTGTTGTCTTTGCCCCTAAAACCTATTGCAGTAAGTGCTCCTTTCCAGCAATGGGGTCTGGATTTTATAGGGGAGATAAATCAATCTTCCTCAAGACAACATAGGTGGATTCTAACTGCAACAGACTTCTTTACCAAATGGGTGGAATCCATCCCTACTAGGAATGCCATAGACAAATTAATTATGGAATTTATTGAAGAAAATATCCTTAGTAGGTCTGGGTGTCCTTAGAAAATAGTAACAAATAATGCAAAGGCTTTCAAGTCTAAGGAAATGGAAGAATTTTGTGAAAAGAATGGTATCTTGCTGAAGCATTCAACTCCTTACTATCCCTAGGGTAATGGTTTAGCTGAATCCTCAAATAAAAACATCATTCAGAGTATCAAAAAGTTGCTTAAGCATAATAAGAGATCATGGGATTCTATGCTGAAACATGCAATATGGGCTGATAGGATCACAGTCAAACAAGCAATTGGAACTTCTCCTTTCCAATTAGTGTATGGCATAGATGCAGTTTTTCCTATTCAATTGGGTATCCCAGTGATGAAGTTTCTTCAGAATTGTCAGGAAGAACCAAATGATATGCAAAGAAGGATTTATGAAATGATAGAATTGCAGCAGAACAGGGAAAAGTGGAAGAAAGGGCACAGTTATACAGATTGAAGATCAAAAGCAGATTTGACAGGAAAATCAAAGAAAACACTTTCTCCGTTGGTGATATGGTTTTGAGGTGTCATGCTAGGAAAGATAAAAAAGGGAAACATGGTAAATTTGACAACCTCTGGTTTGGCCCTTTCCTAGTGTCTAATATTTTAGAAAATAACACTTTTTGTCCTACAGGCTTTGGAAGGTGACGAATTGTCAAGTCCAGTCAATGGACAATTCCTCAAGTATTTCTATAGTCTTTGAGGAGATTTTTACTTTTCATTGTATATACTAGTGTGAGTAAAGCATAATAAGGCCTCCATAACCCAATGGAAATTTTGTAGACTAGTAGGTAGCAGAAGAGAAGGCACGGATCTACAGGTTCTTGAAGCCTCACAGGGAGGACTTCATCCCGCAGCTAGAGCCAAATGTTAAGTCATGAATTTTTTTTCTTCAGTCTTATATTTTGCTTGTGATTTTTGTTTTAAGCTTGCTCATTTGCTTACCTTTAGGAAATTTTGGTCTAGAGTGAAATTTTGATTTTTTTTTTGCCTTTAGGTTTCCATCTTTTTTTGTTTTTCTTATGTTCTGAAGGGTTCTATAGGATATATGTTGATTAAAGGTTTCACAAATAAACACTAAGATCAAGGTTTACCATATAAACCTTAAAAAAAGTTGGATTAATCGTCAAAAAGCACCGAATTTGATTTTTAAACATACTTGTAGTGCAACAGTTAAAATTTTACTCTGGCGCACTACAAGAATATCGCGGGTGCAAAATTTGTCAGTTTTTATGCCAAATTATCCAATGATTTCGCTCTTGGATGACTAATTGCATGTGTAGACGGATTTGATACGTGTTTCATCAAAGATAATCATGAAAACAGGTGCTAGACATGACGTGAGGGAGATCGTGGCGCTCAGAAGTTAGGGCTTGCTAAATCATGACAGATAGTGAAATGAGGCGAGATTGACGGGAAAGAGGTTCTCCAATTAAGCATTACAAAGCTAGTGGAGAAGTGGAATTAAGACACATTGCTAAAAAATTTCTCAACATAACAGTTGGAAGTAAGATGAAGACTTGAAGACACCTGGACGGTTAAATTAGACATTCAGATAGTCCAAGAATCAATTTTTAACACCTGCCGCAAGCCGGGACTGAGGTATTCCGCGTGACCTTGGTCATGGCCTATTAAATTGGGGGTTTTTCTATTAAAGCTTACAATGTTAAATTGATTAAAGAAAACATAAATTCGTGTATTCAACAAACTCCCAACGGTGAGAGATCAGTCCAAAAGGTTTATATGGGCACCTTTGTTGTTAGTAAAGTTCAGCTGCAGCTTTGTTAAATATTTTTAGTGCTCTGTTTGACCTAAATTACCCAAGCTCAGTAGAAAACATTCCCTACATTGATAATAGAATTGACTGTTAAAAAATCAAGAAAAAACAGCCAGGGAGAATCCAAAGGAGAACTGACTTTCAAAACTTTGAAAACTTGAGCAAAAAAGGATGTTATGTCATTAACAGGGCCTTAAAATCACACAGAAACATCATCAAGCCTTGGTAAAGTAGATGAAGAGTGGGAATACCAACAGGGCTGAGCCCACTGAACTGAATTGGATAGACAAGTTTCCAGGTTGTGCAGAACTCTTTTAGAATGCTGGATGGTTGAACTTATTTAAAAATATTGATGGATATAATACCGAAGTTTCTCATAAATTTGCTCAATGTTATAACCAAGATACAATATCATTTGATACTCTAAAATTCAAATTAACTATAGAGTTGGTGGCTGAAGCAATAGGGATCAGGAATGAAGGAGAAATTTGGTTCAAAAAGGTGTCGTTTACCTTCAATGCCCAAAGGTATCTATTGCCTCGCATTGTTCCAAATTGGAGCAAGGGAGTACTCATCCAGAATTTCAGAGCTGGGTGGGTAGAGCCTATCAAGGTTCTACAAAGCTACATCACATGTGAAGGGAGGTATGCTTTTGTCTTCAAGTATCATTTCAGGTTTCTTCAGCACCTTGCTGGTGAATCAAGGATGAATCTCCCTTTCTTCTTGTTAAAGAGTTTGCAGAAAATGTCGAGAAGGATCAAAGAGCATCATGACCACACTGCACAGTCCATCTTTCATCATGGATTGATCAAGCTTATTATCAGCACTGTTCTGCAAAGAGAAGGAAAGACTTGGGACTACTTTCTCTTTTGTTCTAGGTTCCACAGTAACCAAGAAGGATAGCCTACCAAAAAGCATGTTGACAAGGGACAAACCCTAATTAGAAAACTAAGACAAAAATTCAAGGGTAAAGATAAAAAATGTTTCAAACTTGAGGAAGTGACAGAACCTTCAAAGGGAGATTATGAATCTCAGCAGCCTTCATTTGACAGTGAGAACAAAATTTTGTTGTCTATTCGCAAGGAAATCCAGCCTATACAAAATAAACCACCAGCAGAAACACTCATGGATGAAAAAATTGTTTTCACAGAGAAGGTTGCAGAAGAGGAAGAAAATACTAAGGTCCAACAACAAAGCCCAATTACCATTTTATCTGAAGATGAGGGATACTTGTTGGAAGGAGATGAGTTGACTGTCAGTGTTGAGACTAGGGTTGGCACACACAGGGAGTTCTACAGTCAAGACGATAAGATAGTAATGCCAAAGAAAAAGAAGATCAAGGTTAAAGAATTTGCCTCTATCATGCATCAAGGAAAATTTTTAAAGATGATGGGAGAGCTTGCCCTAGGATGGAGACCCAAAACTAGACCCAATAACAAATTGAGGCTGAACATGAAAAATCTACTAAACCCTAAGTTAAACACAGAAGAGGTAACCATGATTGATACTTCTTCTTTAAATGAAAAGATAGAATCTAGAAAAGGCAACAGCAAAGGGAAGAAACCATTGAGAACAGATGAAGAATCCAGCCTCACAGAGACTAAATTATCTGCTACGTTTTTAGAGATAAGAGGTAAACTATTGAAAGAACAGCAGAAAGAGGAAATAGAAGTTTCTTATTCAAAAAATAAGTTGTTGATGGATGACAATGCACCTAATGAAATAGATAATCAGGAAAACCCAAGTGTTCATGATGATTCTACAGAACTGCTGCCTAAGGATGAGGAAATATTCAGAAATTTGAACATCCCATGGATGCCTAGTGAACTACAGAATACAACAGGAAGCAAGGCATTTGACTCAGAAAAGGAAAATTTGCAAAGAACCATTAAGCAGTATAAGCATCAAATGGAGTATATGCAAGAAACAAACGATGGTTTGATCATAGCTAATAGAAGGCTCAGGGAAGACTTAGAAGAGGTTAACAATCATTACCAAGAACTCATAGAAGTTTCCAAAGAGGCCTTAAAAAGGAAAAGAAGTTTAGAGCTGAAATTTGCAGGATTAAAAGAAACCGTCATAAGCCTATAGCAACAGAATGATAAGATTACTAAAAGAATAATAGATATGGAAGCTGAGCAGCGGAAAGCTAGGAAAAAGGCCCAAGCCTTAGATGGAATAGCTTTATTTGCAGAAGTTTCTAAAGACCTTTGAGCATTGTTAGCTAAAGCAGTTACTTGTTATGTTTTTGAGGAATACTTTATTTTTTTTAATTATTATTTTGACATTATCCTATGAATGAGTAGGCTAAAAACAGTTAGGGTTTAGACTCTAACTGAATTTTGAAAAAGCAGCATTTAGGAAGGTCACAAAGAGAACAAGGGGTTCGATTTTTGGATGGCTAGAGGAGGTCTTTTGGACTTATTGATAAGATAAGTACTTGACTCTCATGTGTATTTGATGAACAGAATTATGAAATATATGATCCATTTTACCCTTTTGTCTATGTTTTGGCTTCATTTCTAGCTTGTTTAGCTACACAATTGATAATTTCATTGCTGGTTTATAGCATTTATGCTTGTAGTGCTTGTCAGTTGTGAATGAATTTCAATGTCATGTTCTGTTGGATATATGGTTATTATATTATGCATCTCTATTTTTCTTTACTTGTGATTTAGTTCCTATTTGGCTTATGAATGTATTCCCTTTTGTCACCCAAACCTCACAACCAGAAAAACCTTTCAAAAACCCTAAAAACCTAGTTTTGCTTAATTGAATATTTGAGATTGTGTTGGCTTGTTTCTTTGTAGTCTGCAAACAATTTCTGGTGCAAACAATGTCGATCGAGCTTTAACAAGGGACCATTGAATGGGAAGAAATTGCTACTATATTCATAGACACATTTGAACTTTTTGATGATAATCCCTCCATTGATGTTTCCTTACAAGTAATCAAGACGAAGATCTTTGAAGATATTCATATGTCCATGACAAATTTTCAGCAAAGCGGTGCGACAGTCTAGCATTCAATGGAGTACTATAATGTAACATGTGAAGATGTTGATGATTTTCCATGCAATGTAAACATTCCTGAATCAAAAGGGGCTCATGCAGTAGAAGGATTAGGTATATCAAGTAACCAATTTTTGAATCCTATCAAAATAAAGAAAGTAAATATTAGGTCACATGAGAATCTAAAGTTTTCCAATATCGGGGATTATTGGGATGATGAGACTGTCGAAAATATTACAGACTTCCTACATTAATTTTAGGACGTGTTCCCAATGACGTTTTCAGAAATGAAGGGGATTGTTGGAGATCTAGGTGAAATGAAGATTCCTATGAAGCCTGATGCAAAACCTATTAAGAAGTGACCATATCTCCTCAATCTAAGGTATAAAGAGAAAGTCAAGATTGAGTTACAAATTTCTAGATGCAGGCATTATAGAACATGTTGAAGAATTGGAATGGATCGGCCCTATGGTAGTACAAGATAAGAAAACTATTAGTGAAGTGTGCATATGAGTCAACTTGAGGAAGATGAATTATGCCTATCTACATGACCCATTTCTGGCCCCATTTACAAATGAAGTGCTAGAAAGTGTCAAAGGACAAGAATTTTACTCATTCACTGATGGATTTTCTTACTACTATCAAATCAGGGTTGCAAAGGAAGATCGACATAAAACAACCTTTGCGATAGAGTGGGGGTGTTTCCATTACATGGTAATGCCCATTGGACTCAATATTTCTCCTTTTATCTTTTCTAGGATAGTCGTGGTTGCATTTAAATATTTTATTCATAAATGGATTGAGGTCTACTTTGATGACTGAATGATACATGGACTTATAAAATATCATATTGAAAGTCTTAGAATGATGTTGGAAATATGTCAATGATACCATCTTTCACTCAACTTAAAGAAATGCATCTTTTGTGTGCCTTTTGGAATTCTATTAGGTCATGTGGTCTATTGAGATGCTATATTGGTGGATCCTGCTAAACTGTGATCATTGTCAACCTACCAACACCGTTGATAGTAAAACAATTAAGAACTAACCTATGACATACATGATATTATAGGAAGTTTATCAGAGGATATTCAAAGGTGACTGCCCCTATGGAGAAATAACTAAAGAAAGACATCAAGTTTTGGTGGAGTGAACAATGTCAGGAGGGTTTTCACGTTCTTAAGAACAATATGGTTTTAGCACCCATATTAGTCTTTCCATACTGAAAGAAAACATTTCATGTACATGTTGATGCATTGTTAGTAGAACTCGGTGGTGTACTTACACACTCGAACAAAGGTGATATCGATCATCCCATTGCTTTGGCTAGTATGAAATTATCAACGACGGAGAAGAATTATACCACGACAAAAAAAGAAGGGCTCTCTATTGTATATGCCCTGTAGAAGTTTCAACACTTTTGCTGGGAGGACACTTCATAATGTTTACAAACCATTCTGCACTAAAATATTTGGTCAATAAGCCAGTGTTTGGGGGGGTATCTATCGATGGATTCTCTTATTCAAGAAATTTGACTTTGAAATCATTGTTAAAACATGTCGATTGAATTCCAAATCCGACTATCTATCACGATTAGAAAGTGGAGAAGAATCAATTAGCCTTAATGACAATCTACCTGACACATAGTTATTTGCAATCAAAATGTTTGGTGATTACTTATGAGATATTATACATTTCTTAATGACTAGATATGCAACAAAAGGTTTTAGTACAATGAAAAACAAAAAATTAGTTGTAAAGATTGTCAATTTTCAATTGATTATTGGTCAACTATACAAGATGGGACATGATGAAATTCTTTGTCGTTGTGTTCTAGAACATGAGTGAATAATGGTATTGATTGAATCACGTACCATTGTTGCAGGAGGTCACTATGTTGGAAAAGAAACAATGTGAAATATATTACAAGTGGGATTGTGGTGGCCTAGAATGCATGTATATGCATGAGATTATTGTCGTGGTTGTGATATCTGTCAGAGAACTAGAAAGTCATCACGACGAGATGAGATGTCATTGTTTCCACAAGTGATATTGCAGTCCTTTAACAAATGGAAATAAATTTTTTGGTCCTATACATCCATTAGGGAAGATAACAAGTGCACATTACTTTATCACTATGACAAACTATTTAACCATATCGGATGAAGCAGTGCTAGTAAAGGTTTGTAATGTTCCGACCACTGCAAGGTTTTTGTTTGACAATGTTTTGACTTGATTTGGATGCCCAAAGATATTGATAAGTGATCATGGCACACACTTTGTGAATCAAGTGATAGATGACTAAAGGATGAATTCCAAATCCAGTACCAAAAAATGACATTGTATCATCCATAGGTGAATGGACCTGTCGAAGCATTTAATAAAATCATGGAGAATGTTTTGACCAAAATATGTAATGTTCATAGGAATGACTAGGATCAGAATATATCTACGATACTATGGTCCTATTGCATGACATGTAAAAATTTGATAGGACACACACCATTCAAATTGGTTTATGGATAGGAGGTTTTCATTATTATGGAATATATTGTACCCAAGCTCAGGATTGTTATGATCATAGAGATGAGAAATGTTGGTGCTATAGAAGAAATATTGACACAGCTGGTGCAACTAGAAGAAGACCGCTTCATCATAGGTTATCATTAATGTGTCGAGAATGAAAAAAATAATGTATGGCATGACTGACATATTCAAAACAAGCAGTTTCACATTGGAGACCTTGTTCTCCTATATGATAGTAATTTTTTGAAGCATCCTGGCAAGCTTAGAACACATGTCCTAGGATTGTACATTATCATCCATATTACTGAAGGAGGATTAGTGTAATTGTAGAAGTTAGATGGTACACTTTTCAAGGGAATGGTGAATGGAAGTTGGATAAATCCTTATCAGGAGAGCCGCACTTTGGTCGATTGAAAGCTCAAAAAGAGAACAAAAGAAAAAAATGCACTCACAAATATATGAGTGTTTTTATGAGTCGAAAAAAGAGGAAGGCCGACAAATAAGTTGTATTTGTGGGCCTTACCAATGATGATTATACCCTTCTAACAAACCAAATGGAAGAAGTCACTAATGAAAGATGTCGAAAAATGGATGAGCACCATAAATAATTGACAAGCATCATAATTGACTTAGTGCAAATACTTTGTACTGCAATGAAAGAAGTTCAAATAATGGTCAACCAAATGCCTTACTCGACTATGTTTCTAGACCAAGATGGGACATATGAAGCACAACTGGTTGAGACATTATCGATGACTACACCTGTCAAGATTCAATAAAGTGGTCAAGCAATTGACCTGGGGACACCAGAACTAAACTCCATAATAAAGGATATTGGTCACATAACCTTTTATTTTTCTATGGTGTCAATGTTTTAAGTGCATGCTATCCACTGAATATGCAGTGATATAAATGAAGACCAAAGAGCGTGCATTGGTAAATCAGGTTAAGTCATTGCACAAAACTATCAAGAAGCTGAAGAATACAGTCTAAATTACATAACAAAAAGCAAAAAGCATCACAAGAGCACAAGCATCGAATGGATATGGTCTTTACACTTGCTTGTAGCAATTTTGTGGATGAGGGAATCATTCCAGCAATATTTTTAGAGGCCAAAGTATTACACTTATGAGAATTCACAAAGAAATTATACAAGGGATTTGTAGAGTTGGAAGAAAAACTAGTTCCTAATACACCTTCGGAGGTACTGGAAGAACACATGACGGTAAGAACTAAGGCTGAAAAGGAAATTGAAGAGGCAAAGGCACTTTGTGCCAAAGCGTTCAAGTAGGTTTCTTGGTGATGGGAATCCTTGATCAACAACAAAGAGTTGGAGCATGTCACAGAGCATTTGCATACTACAGAGGCATAATTTAACCAGCTGAAGAATTGGGTAAAGAAGCTTCCAACAATAAAGAAAATGTATAAGGCTATCAACATGAAAAATTTATAAGCAACATGTAGAAAAGTTGCAGACACAACAAAAGTAGAGAGAAGACCATGTCACAAAGATGCAAACGGAAGCCGAAAAGATCAAAGGCATTATTCATCATGTACATGCGAAGGTCAAGAAGACATTGAGCTCAACATGAATGACAACTTCGGAACACACCAGTTCCAAACTTGTGGAATACTTGAAGACAGTGGAAGAAGAAGTGTGATAGGAAACATAGCAGGTGGTGAAAATTTTCAAGAGTTTCAGATTTAGGTCACACTGACTGACATGTCCTACTAATGTGGCTTGAGATGAGCCACAGGTTAGTGTTGGTGGAATGTTGGCCCTAGGAAAAGTTAGGAGGAATTCGTCCTAAATTATGGTTGGGAAGATGAAGATTCTCGTTGCAAGACAAGAAAAAGTTGTGATAGAAGAAGTCGATATGGAAGGAGCTGCATTAAAAGAGGAATAAGTTGAAAAGCAGAGTTTAAATGATTTTGGGGAAAGAGTTAGTTATAATAAAAGCTTGCTTTTAGCAATAAATCATTATTATATTTGGGTCAATAGTGCCTATTTTTATATGTAACTGAATGTATTAAAATAGAAAACAACCTATCGACTAACATGTTGAGATTCATTCAATGGTTGAATCAAGAATTGTAAAAGCAGAAAAGATTATAAAAGCATGAACCCAACTTGTGTGTGGGTTGATTAGAGATCGATTATAGAGAGAGTTGCTTGGCATGGAAATTAATCCAGGATGTGTGTGGATCAACGATTCAGATATCATGAGATGAGAGATATATGTATGAATTGAAATGAATATGTAAAGAAGAGTCTGCAAGCTGAGTGCACATACCAAAGGTGCTAACTATATCTCATGCTAGATGAAGGTCACCTTTGTGGTTTTTCTCAAATGGGTTTCCATGTTATATCTTGTCTCTATGTATCTTTTATGTGTATGGTTATGTTGAATGCATGTCTATCATGAATTAATCAATCAAGATATCTGGAAAAGCATCTATTATGACTAAAACTTATATGTATGTGTCGCACATATAATTGATTAAATATGTGTTAATTCTTTATGTTTATTACTATTATACATGTTTACAAGTTACTAGAGAGTTATCTTGAATGAATGAATGAAAACCAAAGTATAATTATCAGTTTCATTCAAGTGATCTGCTATACTATTAGAGTGAAATCCCCAACATAACTGCAGAAACCTAGTTCTAGCAGTTCCCAATAATATATATCGAGTGAAACATCATTTGTGTGGCAGGTGTTGCCAACAGAATCCTACTCTATCGGGCCTATCTCTTGGGTTTTTTTGACAAGCAAGTGTTGTATTTTTATTATTCAATCTTGCATTATGATCTTAGGATCTTATCTGAGAGAATAACATGCACAACAATAAAACACAAGAGACAAGAGACATAAATAATTTTCCTTGGTGAAACCATAAAGGAGAAAACCTTGCAACTTCCTCAAAGATAGAATCAGCACCAAAATTAAAACCCGAAAACATAAAGATAATCTCCCGATAGCAGTAGTCTCTCTCTTATCCCGACAACTTCTCTCTCTCTCACTCATGGGCCCCAATGAGTGAGTGTGTGTGTGATAAATAGAGAGGCTCACTCTCTATTTATATTCTTTCTTTCACTTGAATCCCACTCCAACATGTCTGCCTCACTTAACAATTACTTACTAGAACCGACATCTCTAGGAGTGTCTAATAACCCTAGTGACCCACAACTTGTGGGGACTTTTCCTCCTCTGACTAACAAGGAGGGTTATCCTTAACACAATGGTGGGGACTATTGCCTCGACTTACAATTACTCACCTAGGGTCAACTTCTCTAGGATAGTCTAATAACCCTAGGGCCCCACAACTATGAGGAATTTAACCCTTGACCAATAGGAGGGTTACCCACAATGACTTGACATGACTTGTTTACATTATAGAACTTCCTAATAGGAACATCGGGGCATGACATGACTCAAATACATTACAGACACATCCCGAAATAAACATCGGGGTACAATACATAAGATATACAGATGAATACATTCTGAAGTTACAAATACATTAACACTCCCTCTTAACTAGGAAGGTATTATCTCGACACAATTTATCAGCACAAGTCTTGTTCTATGTATCATTTGGATCATCATTGAGTTCTCATCATCTTCATCTTCAATTCATCTTCATCTAGATCTGGATCATCAATCGATCTGAATCATCATCACTGGATCTAGATCATCATCACTCAATCTGGATCATCATCACTCAATCTAGATCATCACTCGATTTGGATCATCATCACTGGATCTAGATCATTACTTGATTTGGATCATCACTGCTGGATCATCATCACTGGATCGTCACGAGTGCTATCTCATGATTCTTCTCGTCACTGGAATTTCTACAGAGCCAGCCCTTTTTCATGCTAGTTGTAGGCCTAGCCTCCATGTAGGTCTTCTTCAGTGCTTATATCTGACCCTAAGTTGGAATGGCCCACCCAGCACTTACATCCAACACCATGTTAGAAAGGCACGCCCAGCACTCACATCTGACCATGATAGGAACCAATCCAGTCATGTCAGAAAGGCCCAGCACTTACATTCACTAGCATGATAGGACACACCTACTATTTCTTGTTAAAAGGCATAACACTCACATTCACCATCATGATAGGACACACCTACTATCATCTGTGAAAAGGATTAGCACTTACAACCACCAGCATGATAGGACACAACTACTATCATCTATGGAAAGGCACAACACTCATATCCACTAGCATGGTAGGACATGCCTACTGCCATCTGTGGAAAAGCACATCACTTACAATCACCAGCATGGTAGGACACACCTACTACCATCTATGAAAAGGTGTAGCACTCACATCCACCAGCATGATAGGACACACCTACTATCATCTGTGGAAAGGCCAGCACTCACATCCACCAGCATGATAGGACACACCTACTATCATTTGTGGAAAGGCTCTACACTTACATCTGATCATGTGGGAACCAATCCCATAGTCACAGAATGAGGATTCCTGGTAACTGATCAGGTGCCTCTATTCAAAGAATGGCAACAGCCCTTATATCTGATTAAGTGGGAACACATACCTCAATCACATCAGAATGGCCATGCACTCATATTTGATCATGTGAGAACACATCTCATAGTCATATCAGAATGGGCCTCAGTCCTAGACCGAGTATTCCTTGTAACTGACCAAGAACCTCCATTCAAAGAATGGAAATAGCCCTTATATCTGATCATGTAGGAACCAATCCTACATTCATATCAGAATGGCTCAGCACTCACATCTGACATGGAAGGAACCAATCCTCTCACCATGATAGAATGGCTCAGCCCTTATATCTTACCATGGAAGGAACCAATCCTCTCACCATGTCAGAATGGCTCACAGACTCATCACTTCCCCTTGGAAGGAACCTCGATCTGGAGAACACCAAGCTTCTCCCTAAAGTACTCAAACTTCACTCTGGCTAATGGCCTCATCAACACATTAGCTATATGTTCATCCTGTTAGTTTTTCATCATTTAAGCTAGAATTATGATAAGATCTTTTCACTGAGAGAATAACAAGCACATCACAAGAGACAAGAGACACAAAGATTTTAGGAGTCTGGCAGCTAAATGGAGAAAACCCCTCAACTTCCTCTAAGATAGTATCACCACAAGATGTGATCCCAAAACAGTAAGATGACCTCCCAACACAACAACAGCCTTTTGTCTTCTGTCAAGCCAAAGTATTTCCTTCTCCAAAGGTGCGCCACACTTGAGAGAGCAAGTGATGTAAGTCACAAGTGATAAATAGAGAGACTCTCACTCTCTATTTATATTCTTCCATTGACTTGAAGTGCACTCAACCATGTAGGCTTAACTTACAATTACTTACTCGAGCCTACACCTTAATTAGTGTATAATAACCCAAGTGCCCCGAAACTGTGGGGACTTACCTAATGACTTGACAAGACTTGTTTACATTAATAATCCTCCCGATCGAAACATTGGGGCATGACCATATGACTCAAATGCATAATAGAAACATCCCAGAATAAACATCGGGTTACAATATATAAAATACATATAAGAATACATTTCGAAGTTACATATACATCAACACTCCCTCTTAACTAGGAAGGTATTCTTTCGACACAATTTTCAGCACTGGTCTTCTTCTCGGTATCACTGGATCATGTTCGTCTTCAAGTCATCTCTGTCATCAAGTCTTCTTCGTCTTCAAGTCATATTTATCTTCAAGTCATCTGGATCTGGATCATCTCTCGATCTGGATCATCATAGGACATCATCACAGGATCTAGATCATCACTCGATCTGGATCATCATCACTTAATCTAGATCATCACTCGGTCTGGATCATCAACACTGGACTGGATCTGGATCATCACTGCCGGATCTGGATCATCACTCGATCTGGATCTCTCGGAGTCATCATAACTAGATCTGGATCATCACTAGTCATCATCATGTGTGTACTATCTCGTCATAGGAAGTTCTACAGAGCCAGCCCTTTTTCATGCTGGTTGTAGGCCTACTCTCCTGTAGGTCTTCGCCCAGCACTTACATCTGACTTGCTTGTCAGAAAGGCACGCCCAGCACTCACATCTGATCATGTAGTAAACTACAATCACATCAAAAAGGCCCAACACTCACATTCACTAGTATGATAGGACACATCTACTATCATCTGTGAAATGGCTCTGCACTTATATCTGACCTACTCGTCAGAAAGGCACAATCCCATCCAGGGGAACACATCCCCACACTTATGGGAGACTCCTATCCAGACAGGAACACATCCTATCACCATGATAAGATATTTCTGCACTTACATCTGACCTCCTCGTCAGAAAGGCACAATCCCATCTAGGGGAACACATCCTCACACTGATGGAAGACTCCTATCCAGACAGGAACACATCCTATCACCATGATAAGATATTTCTACACTTACATCTGACCTCCTCGTCAGAAAGGCACAATCCCATCTAGGGGAACACATCCCCACACTGATGGAAGACTCCTATCCAGACAGGAACACATCCTATCACCGTGATAAGAGATTTCTGCACTTACATCTGACCTCCTCGTCAAAAAGGCACAATCCCATCCAGGGGAACACATCCCCACACTGATGGAAGACTCCTATCCAGACAGGAACACATCCTATCACCGTGATAAGAGATTTCTGCACTTACATCTGACCTCCTCGTCAGAAAGGCACAATCCCATCCAGGGGAACACATCCCCACACTGATGGAAGACTCCCATCTAGACAGGAACACATCCTATCATCGTGATAAGAGATTTCTGCACTTACATCTGACCTCCTCATCAGAAAGGCACAATCCCATCTAGGGGAACACATCCTCACACTGATGGAAGACTCTCACCCACAATGAGGAGAGATTTCTGCACTTACATCTGACATGGAAGGAACTAAATCCTTTAGCCATGAACAGAATGGCACTGCCCTTACATCTGTCCTACTCGACAGAATGGCTCAATCTCAGCACTCATATCTGACATGGAAGGAACTGAATCCTCTCACCATGACAGAATGGCTCAGCCCTTACATCTGACCTGCTCGTCAGAATGGCTTTGGATCTCTAGCACTCATATCTGACATGGAAGGAACTGAATCCTCTCACCATGACAGAATGGCTCAGACCTTACATCTGACCTGCTCGTCAGAATGGATTTGGGACACATCACTGTCTCTGGGAGGAAGCCTCGATCTGGAGAACACCAAGTCTCTCTCTGAAGTACTCAAACTTCATCCTAGCCAATGGCTTCATCAATACATCAGATATCTATTCCTCCGTCGCAACATACAGGAGCTTCACTGCTCCTCTCTGCACCATATCCCTGATATAGTGATATTTGATCTCGATATGCTTCGACTTGTCATGGAACACTGGATTCTCTGACAACTTCATGCAACTCTGGTTGTCACAATGTATACAGGTAGCATCCAACTGGAGATCAAATATATTAGATAGTAGCTTCCACAGCCATACTGCCTCACAACTAGCTGAACAAGCTGCGACATACTCTGCTTCAGCTGTACTCAGTGCCACACAGGATTGCTTCCTGCTAAACCAAGAGATCATACCTAATCCCATACTGAAGCAACATCCCGAAGTACTCTTCTTGTCGATGGCACTGCCTGCCCAATCTGAATCAACATAACCCTCCAGGTTAATCTTCTGATTCGCGTCATACTTGAGCCCATAATCAATTGTACCCCTGTATGCTTTGTAACCATCAAGTGAACATGTCTCAATGTGTTCACAGCAAAGCAAATATCTGGTCTCAGGTACATGAAGGACCCAATCATCTGACGATACATCGTAGCATCAACCATCTCTGAAGAAGCATCACTCAATAGCTTCAGGTTTGATGCCATAGGTGAGGCCATGCAGTCCATCATCTTGAACCTCTTCAGGATCTCTATTGCATACTTCCCTTGTCCAAGGAAGATTCCATCTGTATTATGCCACACCACCATACCTAGAACAATAGTGCATCGACACATAACAGGAGCATCATTGGTCTTCCACATTCAACCTTGGATCAAAGGTTGGAATCCACTTTACTCTCAGTAAAGCCTAGAATCATCAGTAATCTGCCCATCCTGTCGTACCATGTCGAACCTCAGGATCTTCTGCAATCACTCCCTCTGAAGCAGAGCATCATACTCCCTCTGTCTTCCGTACTCTATGCACTGAAACATTCTGTACTAGAGTGACAAGTAGTATCCATCTAGGATCACTGGATACTAAGATCCTCTATCTTAAACTTCTTCAAAATTCCATCTTCCACCCATCTGTTAGCTTGTCGTATTATTCTTTGTCTTTGAACTGTCGTCACTTGTTCTTCGGAACCAGTATTCATCCTTCTTTGCTTGTAGGCGATTATGTATGCGATATTTCCTACAAGTCAAATGCAATTGTATGGTTAGAAACATTTCATAAGGAATAATCATACTGGCAAATACTTATGCATAAATATATGATCATGCAACTACTTTAGCCAATACAACATTCATCCATATCTCACTGAAACTTTCTAGATGCCTTCCATCTCTACCAGGACATCATTGAGATTGTGCACTAATACAATATGTCAGCAAAGAGGTTTCAATCTAGATAAGTAGCAATGGAGATTTGTATAGCACCATGAGCTACTTACCCATCGCATGCATATTAGTAGTATACTGTCATTAATGCAAACATCCTATCATGCATAATACAATAACTGAATATAAACAAATGCATAACAAAACAATATCATGAAATGACAATTGAATACTTATCTTTATTTGTATCGAGGGTAGACTCCTTCTTGAGCCTTCAGCTGCATCGTCTTCTTCATTCATAATAGCATCGTTTCTTATCCAAAAGCTAAGGTGGATAAGAAGTTCTTCAAGAGTTGAGTTCTTCATATTCCTCATTGCTTGAGGGATCTTCTTTGAAAGGTGAAAGCTTGATCTTCAATTGCTCCCATCTTCTCTTCTCTTCTTATGATTCGAGCTTCTTCTTCTTCACGTGGTCTGCTGAAAGTAATCACTTCCTTCTGGAACACATTCCTTGAATGAATGAATTCCACGATCCTGGGAGGCCATTCAAGGTGGCCATCACCACTTTTGCATTCTTCACTTTTCCTTTTACCGCTTCAAGTTGTTCTTTGATTTGAGAGACTCTTATGACTGCATGGTCTCTGCATTCTGGATCTTCACATTCTTCAACTAGTTTCTTTAGGTCACATTTTGATTTTGTTCTTCCCTTCAAATAGCTTGAAATTCAGGAAGACCTTCAACAGCTTTGCTTGCAATAGGTAGTGCTCTGTAATGCACATGTGCAAGCCTTCTATGCCAAATCTCATTTGTCTCTACTATGTCATGGATTAAGGCTTGTTCTGGATATCCCTTCAATTTGTACACGCCTCCTTCTTGTTCTTCAATCACTACCACATCATCGATAGTATTTCCTTTTGGCCATATGATGACTTGACCATCTATGAATGCAGCCCGCATTCCTTTTGCATCAATGCTGAAATGGAGAGAAGGTTCTTCTTCAATCCTTGTGAGGTGATTCATGTTCTGACAGTCTTACAAAGGATTCCTTGAATCCCGTCATATGTTTGTAAGCCCCACTGTATATAAGCCAATCATCACTTCCATGAGTAATGGTACCTATGAGAGCTGATATTAGAACATATTCATCCTTGCTTGAAGAATCTTCACTTTCATATCTGGATCTCTTTCTAGATGGTTCATCATCCTCTGCAGCATGAGCATGATGTCTTCTTTGGCCTCGTCTCCCTCTGAAACTGGAACCTCCATACTCATGTAGGTGTCCAATCCATTTTCTTCAGAGAGATCATATACTTCCAGGTTTGGAAGTTGTCAACTTCCGCAAGCTTTTAACTAAGCTGATGTGATATATCATATTGAAATGAGAACCTCAAATGGAAATAGCAAAGGATTAGATCTTACCGATTTGAGGTGTCCGTCCTTGTTCCGGAGTTCGTTGATCTAGGGTTTGTCACAGAAACCCTAATTTTAAAAACTTGGAATCTTTCATATCTGATTGGATGAACAGATAGATCTCTTCAAATGGATCTGTCCAATGTACTCCTTTTCTGAAAACAGTGGAGGGAAGCTCCTGAAACAGGAAGCCTTAATTTTCTGATTTCTTCTGCAGAAATTCCTGCTACTGTTTCTGTGATATCTCTGAAATTACTGATCCCTATGTCTGAAATTTCTCACTGAGGTAACCTCGTATTTCCCTGATCCAACACCGCAAGTTTCATCAGCATTGGTTTCACCGTGTTGTATTTATGATCCTTTTCCCAAGGTGACCTGTTACTGGACTGTTCAGAACAGCGAAGTTGTATGGCATGCCACGTGTGACTAGTTCATATTTTGAGTCTGAAATTCAGACCACAGAAATTACAGTCTGTTCCCTTTTTGGAACATCTTCAGGAATTCCATTTGGACCTCTGTAACCCAAGATATTGCAGATCTCCCCAGGTGTCCTGCTTAAGGATGATTTCTGGAAGAGGATGGAACCCTAACGTGGAGAGATCATATCTCCCAGAATATAGCGAATCATAGGCTTCCCTTTGGACACAGTGTTCATCAGGATTTTATCTTCATCTCCTACAATTTTCATCTTCTGAGACTTCACCAATCGCGGAATATAGCGACTGTACCAAAACGTAGCAGTTTTAGTATTTAGGGTTTCTCCTAGCTCAAGGTCAAACTAGGGTTTGACTTTCCCGGAGTTTCACCCAACCAAATTTATTGATCCAGGTCTCTAAATTTCGTTTTTTATGAGGAGAAAAATCCTATGCTGGTCTCACCCAAAAATTCCTCTTCTGTAGAAAGCCCTAATTTCCACATCGAAACTGAAAATGCTTGAAATTGAATTCTGTATTGACAGAATGATGCACCATTTAATGGAGAGTCATCTTAGCATACTTTTGCTGAAAATATGTGGAGGAAGATCCACAAAATAGGAATCCCTAGTTCTTGTAGCTGCACAATGTCTTCTTCTCAGGTTAGCTCTGATACCATGTTAGTTTTTCATCATTTAAGCTAACATTATGATAATATCTTTTCACTGAGAGAATAACAAGCACATCAATCACATAAGCACATCACAAGAGACAAGAGACACAAATATTTTAGGAGGGGAAACCATAAATGGAGAAAACCCCTCAACTTCCTCTAAGATAGTATCACCACAAGATGTGATCCCAAAACAGTAAGATGACCTCCCAACAAAACAATAGCCTTCTGTCTTCTATCAAGCCAAAGTATTTCCTTCTCCAAAGGTGTGCCACACTTGAGAGAGCAAGTGATGTAAGTCACAAGTGATAAATAGAGAGACTCTCACTCTCTATTTATATTCTTCCGTTGACTTGAAGTGCACTCAACCATGTAGGCTTAACTTACAATTACTTACTCGAGCCTACACCTTAATTAGTGTATAATAACCCAAGTGCCCCGAAACTGTGGGGACTTACCTAATGACTTGACAAGACTTGTTTACATTAATAATCCTCCCGATCGGAACATCGGGGCATGACCACATGACTCAAATGCATAATAGAAACATCCCAGAATAAACATCGGGTTACAATATATAAAATACATATAAGAATACATTCCGAAGTTACATATACATCAACACATCCATCACAACATACTAGATCTTTACTACTCCCCTCTGCACCATATCCTTGATATAGTGATACTTGATCTCGATATGCTTTGACTTGTCATGGAACACCGGGTTCTTCAACAAATTCAAACAACTCTGGCTGTCACAATATATACAAGTAGCATCCAACTGGAGATCAAATAAATCAGACAGTAGCTTCCTCGGCCATACTTCCTCACAACTAGCTAAACAAGCTATGACATACTCTGCTTCAGTTGTACTCAATGCCACATAGGATTGCCTCCTGCTAAACCAAGAGTTTACACCTGATCCCATACTGAAGCAGCACCCTGAAGTGCTCTTCATATCAATGGCACTACCTTCCCAATATGAATCATAACCCTTTAGGTTAATCTTTTGACTCACCTCATACTTGAGCCCATAATCAACCGTACCCCTCAGGTAGCTTAGAATATGCTTTGCAGAGAAACATGTTTTGAATTTGTCAAGAACTGGCTCAAGGTGTTCTCAGCAAAGTAAATATCTAGTCTCATTTTCATCAGGTACATCAAGGACCCAATCATCTGATGATACATCGTAGCATCAACCGCTTCTAATGAAGCATCACTCAATAGCTTCAGGTTCAATGCCATAGGTGTGGTCATGGCCTTGCAGTCCATCATCTCGAATCTCTTCAGGATCTCTACCGTATATTTCCCTTGTCCTAGGGAAATTCCATATGCATTCTACCACACCTCCATGCCTAGAAAATATTGCATCATACCCAAGTCCTTCTTTTCAAACTTGGCAGCAAGCTTCCTTTTCATATCAGCAATCAACCCATCCATATCGGTTACAAACATATCATCTACATACAGTAGGAGCATCACTGGGTTTCCATCTTCAACCTTGTAGTAAAGGTTGGAATCTACTTTACTCTTAGTAAATCCTAGAGTCATCAGTAATCTATCCATCTTGTCGTACCATGTCGAACCTCAGGATATTCTGTAATCACTAGCTCTAAAGCAGAGCATCATACTCCCTCTATCTTCCGTACTCTATGCACTGAAACATTTTGTACCGAAGTGACAAGTAGCTTCCTATGCTACTAATATTCTATGTATCCATCTAGTGTATAGATTTTCATCTTCAACCTTATAGAAAAGGTTAAGATCTTCATCAAGCTCACCATGTATGTGTTTTAACTCCCACTGGCTGCAAATGTCTCTTCGTAGTCTATACATTCTTTTCATGAGAAGCCTCGTGCTACAAATATTGCCTTATGTCCCACGATGTTTCCATCTACTGCATGATGGAACTACGAACTTCCCTTCACGTATCAATACTGCATCCTAGATATCATTCTTCTTGAACTGGTCTTCCCTTTATTCTTGGTTACTTCTTCATGGCTGGAAGGTTCTGCATCAATGATGTCGCCACATTCAACATATTATTCTTCATCTTGAACTTCCACCACTTGTTCTTCGGAACAAGTCTCATTCTTCTTTGATTGTAGGAGATTATGTATGCAATATTTCCTACAAGTCAAATGCATTAGTTGTATGGTTAGAAACATTTCATAAGGCATATTCATAATGAAAAATTCTTTTGCATCAAGACATATGATTATGCAACTATTTTAGCCAGTACAACAATCATCCATATCTCACGGAAACTTTCTAGATGCCTTCCATCTCTACCAGAACAACATTGATATTGTGCACTAATCCAATATGTCAGCAAAGAGGTTTCATTCTAGATAAGAAGCAATGGAGAGTTGTATAGCACCATGAGCTACTTACCCATCACATGCATATTAATAGTATATTGTCATTAATGCAAACATTCTATCATGCATAATACATCAATTGAATATAAACAAATGCGTAACAAAAATAATATCATGAAATGACATTTGGATACTTAGCTTTATTTGTTTCATGGGTAGCCTCCTTCTTGAGCCTTCAACTTCATCATATTCTTCATTCATCATTTCTTATCCAAATGCTAATATGAATAAGAGTTTCTTCAAGAGTTGAGTCCTTCATATTCCTCATCGCTTGAGGGATCTTCTTTGGATGGTGAGAGCTTGGTCTTCAGTTTCTCCCATCTTCTCTTCTCTTAGTATGAGTCGAGCTTCTTCTTCTTCCTAGAGTCTACTGAAAGTAATCACTTCCTTCTGGCACACATTCCTCACATGAATGAATCCCATGATCCTAGGAGGCCATTGAAGGTGGTTATCACAACTTATGCATTCTTCACTTCTTCTTTTACCACTTCACGTTGTTCTTTGATTTGAGAGACCCTTGTAAAGTATTATTGTATGGTCTCGGCATTCTAGATCTTCACATTCTTCAACTGGTTTCTTAAGGTCATATTCTGATTTATGTTCTTCCCTTCAAATAGCTTGGTCAAGGAATAAAATATATTCGGTGTCTTTAGGGAAGACACTTGTGGTACAAGTTGATCCGTGATTGAATCAACAATGATCTTCTTAGCCTTGACCAAGTTCTTTTTGTGTAAGGCTTTGAGACTCATCTCCCTCTGGAACTGGAACCTCTCTACTCATGTAGGTGTCCAATTCATTTTTTTTTTCCAGAGAGATCATATACTTCCATGCTTGGAATTTTTCAACTTCACCAAGCTTATCATCAAGCTTATGTGATAGATCACTTTGAAATGAGAACCTCAAATGAAAATAGCAAAAGATTAGATCTTATCGATTTGAGTTGGCTGATCTAGGGTTTGTCAGAGAAACCCTAAATTTCAAAACTTGGAATATTTAAGATCTAATTGGATAGAAATATAGATCTCTTCAAGGAAATCTGTCCAATGTACTCCTTTTCTGAAAACAATGGAGGGAAGCTCCCAAAACAGGAAGCCCTAGTTTACCAATTTCTTCTACAAAAGTGTCCAATATTGTTTCTATGATATATCCTAAATTACTACTCCTATATGTCTGAAACTTTGCACTGAGGTATCCTCAACTGTTCCTGTTCCAACACCATAGGTTTCATCAGAATTGGTTTCACCAATTGGGACTTATGATCATTTTCCCAAGGTGACCTATTACAAGACTGTTCAAAATAGTGAAGGTGTATAGACTTCCATGTGTCACTGTTTTATCTTCTGGGTCTGAAACTTAGAACATAGAAATCAAATTATGTGCCCTTTCTATAACATCCTCCTAAATTGCATTTGGACCTTTGTATCCCAAGATATAGCAATTATCCCCAGGTGTCCTGTTTAGGAATGAATCCTGGAAGAGGCTGGAACCCTAACTTGGAGGGATCATATCTCCCAAAATATAGCGAGTCTGAGGCTGAATTATGGACATAGTGTAAATCCTGATTTTATATTTGGATTGTGAAAGTTTCAGCTCCTGATCCTTCTCCAATCCTGATAGATAGCAAATGTACCAAAACTTATCAGTTTTAGTATTTTAGGGTTTTTCTAGCTCGGGGTCAAACTAGGGTTTGACTTTACCGGAGTTCCACCCAACCAAAATTATTGACCCAGGCCTCTAAACTTCGATTTTGATGATGAGAGAAATCCTATGTTGTGTTCACTCAAAAATTCCTCTTCTGTAAGAAGCCCTAATTTCCTGCACCAAAAACTGAAAATGCTTGGAATCGAATTTCGCTTCTACAGAAAGATGTGCCCTTCAATGGAGAGTTAGCCTAGCATACTTTTGCTGATGGATTGTGGAGAGGGACCCAAAAAGTAAGAAGCCCTAGATTCTACAACTACACAATTCCTTCTTCTCAAGTTAGCTCTGATACTATGTTATATTTTTATCATTCAAGCTAGCATTATGATCTTAGGATCTTATCTGAGAGAATAACATGCACAGTAATAAAACACAGGAGAAAAGAGACACAAAGAATTTTCCTTGGGGAAACCATAAAGGAGAAAACCCCACAACTTCCTCAGACATAGAATTAGCACCAAAATTAAAACCTGAAAACATAAAGATGATCTCCTGGCAACAGTAGTCTCTCTCTTGTCCCAACAACTTCTCTCTATCACTCATGCACCCCAATGAGTGAATGTGTGTGTGATAAATAGAGAGGCTCACTCTCTATTTATATTCTTTCATTCACTTGAAGCCCACTCCAACATTTCCGCCTCACTTAACAATTACTTACTAGAGCCGACATCTCTAGGATTGTCTAATAACCCTAGTGCCCCACAACTTGTGGAGACTTTTCCTCCTCTGACCAACAAGGAGGGTTATCCTTAACACAATGGTGGGGACTATTGCCCCAACTTACAATGACTCACCTAGGGTTGAATTCTCTAGGATAGTCTAATAACCCTAGGGCCCCACAACTGCGGGGACTTTAACCCTTGACCAATAGGAGGGTTACCCACAATGACTTGACATGACTTGTTTACATCATAGAACCTCCCGATAGGAACATCAGGGCATGACATGACTCAAATACATTACAGACACATCCCGGAATAGACATCGAGGTACAATACATAAGATATACAGATGAATACATTCTAAAGTTACAAATAAATTAACAACAAGGAATTTTAACCTTGGGCAATCGAATGTACACCAACAGATGGATATACATAAAATAAATAGTAGAGAAGGCTACTAGTCACTCTAGTGCAGAATGTCCAAATGCAGAGAGTACAAGTTGTAGAGGGAGGATAATGATCAGTTACAGAGGGAGCAAGAAATATCTACTCCAAAGGGAGTGGCTAAAATAGAGATTGAGAGACATTATCGTTTAGCCTCTATCTGTGGCAAAGGTTGTTTGCCCCAATATCTCATAAATATGCTCAGAGTGATATCAAATGTCTCCCCTCACAAAGAGGAAGTATATGTGGAGAATCCACTAGATTTTGAGACACATGACAAAAAAAAACAAGTGTGTAATTAAATAAGACCTTGTACATTTTGAAACAAGTACCCAGGACATGGTACAACAAGATAGATGGATTTCTGATGAGCTTGGGATTTACCAAGAGCAAAGCAGATTCCAACCCTTACTTCAAGGTTGAGGATGGGAAACCAATGATACAACAGTTGTATGTAGATGATATGTTCCTAACAGGTGATGAGAATCTCATATTAGAAACAAAGGAAATGATTGTCATATATTTCAAGATGAAAGACCTAGGTATGATCCACTATTTATTATGTCTTGAGGTGTGGTAGATTCTAGATGAGATTTTCTTGAGCCAAGGAAAATATACGGTGGAAATATTGAAGAGACTTGATATGATGGATTGCAAGTTTATTGACGCACCAATGGAATCGAACTTGAAGTTGTTGTGTGATCCTACTTCAAATATAGTTAATGCCACAACCTATAGGTAGATAATTTGTTTGTTGATGTACTTGATAAACACGAGACCAGATATTTTTTTTGCGGTGAACACTTTGAGTTAGTACATGGTAAATCCAAGACGTGATCACATTATTGTGAAAAAGCATGTGTTTGTTAGGATTTATAATCCTCCCTTGTCTAAGACAGTCTATTAGATTATATTTTCCTAACTTGGGATTCATTTAGTTATTATTGGGTCCACTAGTACCATTGGGTCAACTTGGCCTAATGGGGCCACATGTACCAGTCACTAGAGTGTGGGGAACCAATATAGAGGATAACTGCAACTTATTGCACATTCATTCATCAGTTTATGCGCCTCCTAGACCAATCCCTACACTTTAGGAGCCACTAGGAGTGGCAGCACCAACCTACTTTAGTTGTTGGTAGTTGGTGACTATTCAATATTAGTTATGCTTCAGTTACATTCAGTTAGATGTCCTCCATTTTAGTTAGTGCCAGTCTTGCTTGGCTACATGTGGGAAGGAATTTAATCTCACCTACTTCTCACATACCACATCATTTAGACTAGTTTAACTGATTATAACTGATTGAGAGACAAAATTAGACAACTGGAGCTTAGCTAGTTAGCTTTGATAGTGATTTAGACACTTCTAGTTAGCCATGCATTCAGATTGAGTTGGTGGATTTGAATCCTATACACATGATTCAAATTCCATTATCTGTAACATTGGCGTATACTATTGGGATTAATGAATTTTATTATGTAATTATACTAAGCAATACTTGTATGTTTCCTGTCAGATTTGTTTTGTTCAGTGGGTATTATTTATTCCTTTACACTACCTAATAATTAAAATGTAATGGCACTCATTGCTTGAAGATCAATGGCGCATTAATTCTAATATGGTATCAAATCCTCCTCAAGCAAGCTTCGAGTCTGTACACTCTCCATTGTACACCAAAAGCAGCTAGGCTTCCACAGAAGTCCTACAAAGAGTGCCTTGGAAACTCTGGATTCTTTCAGAGTGGAGGTGCGGGTGTGACAGACCCTAAAAAAGTGTACATGTCGAGAGGAAAGGCTTGATTCTGACATAGTACAAATTGGTTTTTTTTTTGCAGTGTTTTCTTACATGTGTTACATAGCTTGATTGAGGAAATTGACTGATTAGAAGGAGAATTGAAGGAGAATCAATCTTTCTTACCCCGGATCCTCACACCCTTCAACTATGTTGATTGGAGGGAATATATGCAATTCTCCTTGCGCAATATTGTCCTGTACAGGATGGAAATTGACCGAGATATTGAACCTCATCACCCAACTGAGAAAAATTAGTTATTGAACCAGTTGGATGATTCCTTTGGCTTCCTTTGTGCTCACATATCCATAGACATCCTCTTTCACCTTGATGGATTGAGGACTCCCAAAGAATCTTGGGAGAAGCTCGAATTCTTGTTTAGAAAGAAATACGAGCTTCATACACACATTATAAATAATGAGTTGATATCATTGGAGCCTAGTAATTTTGAGACCATACATCAATTTTTTACCAAGTTCAAGTCTCTTGCAATACAATGTAAGCAGTGTGGAATAGTGTAGCTTATGCTCTCCGTACTCGGAAAAATTGGTTCTTAGTATTTAGTATTTATCTCTACCTTCCATTCTGGAATATATTCCATTCCCAATTGGAAGATGCCTTCACCTCACGACTTTGTCGAGTCCTTAATACAAGAGCAAGAAACTTTGGTCCAGATCAAAGTCCTTCGAACTTCCAAGAACCAAGCTCTACTGATGACAAACTCTACCAATGCACAAGATAAAGGGAGGCACAAGGAGAAGGATCCTAAATCATATGATTTGAATCCTAAAGAGATTCCTAGTCTTCTAAATGAGCTTAGGGCTCCAAGAAAAAGAAAAAGTTTGAAAAGACAAAGTGTCCTTATTGTATGAGGGGTTTTCATTCTGAAATATTTTGTATGAAAAAATAGATCAACCAACTATCCTCCCTCCTTGAACATAACAACATTTCTCTTACACATGGAGCACATAAGTCTGATGTTGGACCACAAACAAAATATCATGAGAGGTTCCATGCCTTGAATACTAGGCTTACTCAATCGACAAACTATTTGATTGATTCTAGAGCATCCAACCAGACAGTTTCCTCCAAGGAATTCTTCTCTACCCTCACACTATCAAAAGTACCTAGCATTCACATGGGAGATGAATTCCAAATTGCAACAGGAAGAAGAGGTTCAGTTAAAATCCAACATGGTGGGTTAAAAAATGTTCTTTGTGTTCCCTCCCTTATAGCGAATTTGTTGTATGTTTATCATATGACCCATACAGGCTCTCCTGAGAGAGTTAAATTCAACTCGGACTCTGTTGATATCACATAAAAATATACTAGAATACTCATAGTGAAAGGTATTGCTAATCATGCCACTAAGGCTTGTGAGTTCTCACATTTTTTCATGTCTCACCTCCTGCAACTTGATTGACTCATGCTAACAACACCAGTAAGATATGGCATGAGAGATTTGGGAATTTCAATTTCAAATATCTACATCAACTCCAAAATGATAAAATGGTTGCATTAGAGGACTTTTGGGGTCTAAAATGGGCCTCCTAAGGAAAATAATAAAATAATAGTTAAAATAATAGTTAAAATAATAAAATAATATTGATTAATTTTGGAGGAAGAAAGAAAAAAACTACTTTTTGTGTTCGTATTTTCGACATATCTCATTGTGTTTTTACTCAAATTTCGATCGGGAGAGCTCGTTGGATGTGGAATTTGATTCTGCATCCAACGAGTACCCACACTGCATACTTTTGATGGACCCCGCTACCCCAAAAACAAGAAATACCTGAAAAAACGTGATGTCAATTCAACCATTATGGTTGACTCATTTTCTTGAAATTCTATTGGTTCTTGAATTCCAACTCACAAAAACTTATTTTGGCATGTTTTCTTATAAGGCCCATTTTAGACCCCAAATTTCCTCTAATGAAGGTTTGCCTCTCATCCAAAATTTCAATGGAGTATGTTCTGGGTGCTTGGTAGGTAAGCATCTAGATAAGAGGTATGAATTTGGGAAGGAACATAGAGCTGCCTCTATACTTGATTTGATACATAGTGATGTGGCAGGACTAATGCCCACAACATCAATTCATTGCTACGGGTATTTCCTTACTTTTATTGATGATTATTCTAGGTTCTGCTGGATATATTTCATGAAATAGAAATCATAAGTTTTTGATATTTTTTATTTTTTAAAGCTATGGTTGAGAATAGTTTCAAGAAAAAGATCAAGTCCATAAGATCTGATAAAGGAGGAGATTACATTAAAATATATTGTCATCATTATTGTGAACCATAGGGGATTCGAATAGAACACCAAGTTCCATACACAACACAACATAATGGTGTGGCTGAGAGGAAAAATAAATCATTGAAGGAGATGGAAACATGTATTCTCCATGACAAGAATCTTCCTCCTTCTCTTTGGGAAGAAGCTGTAAACTATGCTTCATACTTACAGAATATAGTGCCTCATAAATCAGTGGTTAAGGCCACTCCATTTGAAGCACTGCATGGGCATAATCCCAATGTCTCTCACTTGAGAGTTTTGGTTCCAAAGCTTGGGCCAGAATACCCATTGATAATAGAAAGGTCTTCCAATCCGAAAGTAGTGAATGCATTCTGTGGGGATATGCAGAAGATGCAAACGGATACAAGTTTATGGAGGTTGCAACTAGGAAATGCTTCACTAAGTAGAGTGTTTAGTTTTAAGAAGATCAGTTGTGTGATCCACCACCATCCGAAGCACAAGAAGGTATAACCACTCTTCCACTACCTTTTTATGATGATGATTTGTTACATGTTTCATATTTAGATGAAGAGGATCAAGATCAACATGATATTGGTATTGAGGTTGAACTTCATGAGATTCTATATCCAGATCCATAAACCATTCCAAACAAAATTCCTAAGCTTAGATGGACTCAAAATCCCATTCATGTAGCTAGGGATGGTGCCAAAAAATCCAGAAGACAAAAGGAGAACTAGGTCCCAGTATCAGAATGAGCATGTTGCTCTCTCTCACACATATTCACTCCCTACATAGTGGTGCAACAAGGTTCCAAGAAAGTGCTACATGATGACAGCGAATGATCAACTACTTGGCCCACAAAAGAATAAAATTAATCATTCTCTACCTCTTCCATATAGAATAAACACACACAACATCCATCATTTTAGAAGGACATTGAGAGGTTGACATGCATAGCTTCAAGATGTTGTTGCACACAAGAACCATATTGCTGCATAGTGCTGCAAATTGCAGCATAGTTTTGAAAAGTTATTTTCTAAGGAGGAAGCTTCTTTTCTTCTAAATATAGCTTGTATTTTCCTATTCCTTCTTATTTTGAGGGGGAGGGGTTTCCCATGAGGTTTTCCCCTATTTCACCAGCTTATTAAACAACATTTTTTAATTCTTTTATATTTGTATACGAGTGACTTTTGGCCTTGTTTCCCAGGTGCGCAGTTGTCCAAGTTAGGATTCCAGGGGGATGTTAGGATTTATAATCCTCCCTTGTCCAAACTGGTCTATTAGATTATATTTTCCTAACTTGGGATTCATTTAGTTATTATTGGGTCCACTAGTAACATTGGTCCACTGGGCCTAATGGGGCCACATGTACTAGTCACTAGAGTGTGGGGAACACAAATAGAGGCTAATTGCAATTGATTTCACATCCATGCATCAATTTATGCACCCCCTAGACCAATCCCTACAATTTAGGAGCCACTGGGAGTGTCAGCACCAACATCCTTCAGTTGTTGGCAGTTGGTGACTAGTCAAGATTAGTTATGCTTATGTTACATTCAGTTAGATGTCCTCCAGTTTATTTAGTGCTAGTCTTGCATGGCTGCATGTGGTAAGGTTCCTATTATCACCTACTTCTCACCTACCACATCATTTAGACTAGTTTAACTGATTATAATTGATTGAGATACTGAATTAGACAAATGGAGCTTAGCTAGTTAGCTCTGATAGTGATTTAGACACTTATAGTTAATGATGCAGTCAAATTGAGTTGGTGGATTCAAATCCTATCCACATGATTCGAATTCCATTATTTGTAACACTGTTGTATAGTGTTGGGATTAATGAAGTTTATACTGTAATTATGCTAAGCAGCAATTGTCTGTTTCTTGTGATATTTATTTTGTTCAGTGGGTATTACTCATTCCTTTACACTGCATAATAACTAAAATCTAATGGAACTCATTACCTAAAGATAAATGGAATATTAATTCTAATAGTGTTAAGGTACCTAAAGGATACAATTGGGTATGGCCTCATATATGTCATAGATCATAGGATCTACTTTCAGGGATATGTTGACTCTGATTGTGCCGATAGTGCTACAAATAGGAAGAGAAGTTCAAGGTGTTTCTTCAGCTTGGGGATTGGAATGATTTCTTGGTTCAACAAGAAGTAGATGAGTGTATCATTGAGTATGGTGAAGGCATAGTATATTGTAGCTTTTTCATCAAGTTGTGAGGAAGTCTAGCTTCAAAATCTACTTGTAGGATTGTTTGATGTCGAGTTAGAGAATACTTACGTGTTCTATGACAGCCAAAGTTGTGTTAAGTTATTTGATAACCATGTGTTACATGACAAGTATAAGCACATCAATATTTGATATCACTATATTTGGGATATGGTGCATAGAGGAGTATTGAAGCTCCAATATGTTACGATGGATAAGCAGATAGTCGATGTATTGATCAAGCCTCTGGTGATAGTGAATTTTGAGTACTTTAGGGACAAGCTTGGAGTTATTTAGATTGGTTTCCATCACAAGAGGGAGTGATGAGTCCCTATGGTCTTCACATCCAACCTAAAAAAGGGATGGACCTATGGAAGAGGAGTGGTCTTAACATCATGAAAAAGGGTTGGCTTTGTGGAAGACGTATGAGATTTTCATCTAATATGAAAAAGGACTAGCATTGAGTGGTGTACCTAGTATGAAAAAGGGAGGGCCACTGTACATAGGTGCACCCAGTATGAAAAAGGATGGGTCACTGTACGAAGTTGCACCCAGCATGAAAAAGGGTCATTCACTACATAGGTGCACCTGGTATGAAAAAGGACTAGTCACTACATAGGTACACCTAGTGTGAAAAAGGACTAGTCACTGTAGGAGATAATCCAATATTGGCTAGTTGTATCTCCAGATTTACTGGTTGTATATCCAAGGATATATCCCAACATGGTTGGTGGTATCACCGAGGGATATCCCAATATGAATAGTTGTATCTCCAATGGTAGATCCCAACATGGTTGGTGTTATCATCGAGGGAGATACCAGTATGAGTGGTTGTATCTCCAAGAGTAGATCCCAAAATGGTTGGTGGTATCACCGAGGGAGATATCAGTGTTACATGTAAAATCCCTGATGGAATAGGTCGATTTGGTGCATGTGTTACATGTAGGTTCTCTAATGGACTCAGATGTACTAGTACATGTTGTTACATGTAGGCTCTCCAATGGACAAGATTGAGTTGGTCCATTTTGACTAGTCGTATCACCAAGGGTATATCCCAACATGGTTGATTGTATCTCAAAGGGTGGATCCCAATGTGGTTGGTTGTATCTCTGTGGGTGGATCCCAGTATGACTGGTCATATCGCCAAGGGTAGATCCCGACATGGTCATCATGGGGACGAGAGATACTCTTTAATAATGGAGGCACTTGGTAGTTACCAAGATGTTGACTTCAGTAAACCTTCAGCTTGGGGCTGAAGAACATGGTTTGGGATGAGTACATTGAATTCCTAGAGTATATCTAGGCATTGATATGATGATTACATCCATGATGAAAAAGGGTTGGCTCTGTAGAACTTCTAATGATGTATAGATTCGAGAGATGTCAAAAATCAATGGCCTGAGTACCAAGTTGCAACAGCAGTGATGATATCCAATGAAGATATCCAAGATGGTTTCTATTGATGGTATCCAATGATGATGTCTAGAGTTGATATCCAGTGATGATTTCTATTGTTGAGTGACGAGAAATAGTGATGATGTCTGGGGATGATAATTATGACGGAAGAATGCTTTTCTTGTTAAGAGGGGGTGTTAAAGAATGTAACTTCAAAAGATATTGTTATTGTATTATTGGTGTACCTACTTTGAGAGATTTTATTAATGTAATTAGTCATGTAAATGTACTTGAAAAAATCAATGTAAACCTTTTGTTCTAATTCTGTTCAATAGTACCCACAAGAAATATTATAGAAATGTTATTTTGAGTTTCCCTGGGAGTTTGGATCTATTTGGAGCAATAAGTTGGCCTAATTGGGTTATTTGGTCACTCACTTGATGAGTATAAATAGATAGGGTGCACCTCTCATTTGCACACACTTCTCACAAGCAAGTGCATGCACGCATGAGAGAGAGAGAGAGAGAGAGAGAGGAGGAGGAGGAGGAGGAGGAAGAGGAGGCTCATTGGAGAAGATAATAAGTTGTTGTTATATTTTTTGTTTATCTCACTTGTTTTGGCATTGCACTTGGTGACAAAATCTATACTAAAGAAGTTGTTAGGTTTTCTCCCTTGTGGTGTCCTAGATAAAAATATTTGTGTTATTTTTGTGTTGTTGTGCTTGTCTTTCTTTATTTGATCTTATTGCATATGGTTATGATGTTATGATGATAAATGTTTTAAGATATTGTATAACCATTAAAATTCTAAAATTGGCCATACCTTGAGGGGGTTCCCATGAATTTACTTGTATCTCTTTTTCATTCTCATTAAACCATGAGAAAGCCACTCACAAGATTATTCTTATCCCTTTATCGTGCTCGTTAATCTATGACAAAGATACCTTCAGAGTATCTTTTTATTCATTTCTATTCCATGACAATGGTTTTTCCGAAACCATATTCTGCAACATTTCGACTAAAAACATAGAACTAACTTTTGGCCAAAAAAATTGTTTGGTCAAAACTTAAATTTAATGGTATGCCTAAATTGTAAACCTAACTTTCTAAATTTTTAACTTTAAAATTAACGGTATCCATTAAAACTAACTTTCAACCGAAATATTTGTTCGGTCGAAAACCTATAAATTTTTAGAAATGGTATTCCATCCCATTTCTAACTCTTCTTCTTGTTTCAGAGAGATCAGATCGTATGAAATACTTAGAGATTATCTTCACAAATAATACCATTAGTTGCATAATTCAATATACTTTATATAGATGCAAATTTTGTTGAATTTAGTGTGATTCACAAATTTTATTTATTATATTTCTTAGAAGGTGTCTGGATTGCTTCAAAATTTAATAGAATTCATTGAAATGAAAATTCAATAACTTCTTAAAAACACGATGAAAAAAATTGGAAAACGCATGGTATAAAACATTGGTGTGTTGTCTTCAAAAGGGTACTTTATTTTTTTCGTTTTGAATTGGTAATTAGGGAAGATGTTGTGTCAAAATAAACATGTCATTTTTATGCTAGCTTTTGGGATTGGTCCACTTCAAAAAGTTCTAATAATTATTGTATGTGGTTGTTAGATGCAAACTTATAGGAATATTTTAGTACAATCTGTCTAGATCATCATAACATATTTTGTTTTTAATGAGAAATAGTTGAATAATGAATAAAATTTTGTCTAAAAACATGACTATTTATCATTATTTCATTAATTAAGAACAAATTATCAAACACTTGAAAAAATGACATATCAAATGCTAATAAAATAAATCTAAAAAAATACCAATATAAAGCTAACACAATTATCTGCAAGTTTTTTTTTACTACAAAATGAAATTCTAAATAAAAATCTAATTTTTCTTTGCTCGAAGTTGACAAACTTGCAAAAACAACACTGCTTTTCTCATAACCCTCCCCCAAAACTAGACACCCAAATTCATGATTTCACCCCTCCCTTGTGGTTTCCTAGATAAAAATATTTGTGTTCTTTTTGTGTTGTTGCGCTTGTCTTTCTTTCATTGATATTATTGCATATGGTTATAATTTTATGATGATAAAATCTTTTAGATCTTGTATAACCATTAAAATTCTAAAATTGGCCTTACCTTGAGGCAATTCCCATGAAATTACTTGTATCACTTTTTTGTTATCATTAAACCATGAGAAAGGAACTCATGAGATTACTCTTATCCCTTTATCATGCTCCTTAATCTATGACAAAGATACCTTTTGAGTATCTATTTATCCATTTTTTAGGCTTTTTAAAACTGAAAGAAAAAGACACTCTAGGGTGCAATTATCTCTCTCTTATTTGAGATCCTTATAAAATAAAGATGGATTCGAGTTGACTTTACTAGACTCATTAAACTTCCAGAGAAAAGGTCATTTATGAGCATCCTTTCTTCTCTCCTTTGAGAAGAAGTGTGAAGCGATTTTACCTTTTTAGGATCATTAAACTTCTACAGAAACAAACCTATATCCAGCAATATTCTTTCTCTTCTTTGAGCTCATTAAAAATGAATATGGACTTGAGTTTTCTTTTTCAGACTCATTAAAATTTAACAAGAAAGACACTATATCGAGCACTCTTCTATCATTTCTTCAATCTCATTAAAAATTGAAGAACAATGCAAGATAAATTTTTCGAGCTCATTAAACTTCTACAAAAAAGATATTATCAAACATACTTATATCCCTTCTTTGAGCTTGTTTCAAAAATGAATAAGATCCTTTAAAACAAGATAGGGAGGGGAACTTATATTTATATGTCAATGTGACAATAGTAATTTGTGTCATCCTTGAAAATGGAACCTATTTGCATCATTTTCATCTAGTTGAGTAGTAGATTAGTTAGGATCTGTACCTTCAGTATGAGTCAATGTACTCCTCTTCCTAGTTACTCTTCCATGTACTATGGAGAGTGCTTCAATGCCTCCTATATTGTTTCATTATAGTGTGGTCCTCTTAAGTAATCAATTCTAAGTTTATTATGAGTCGTGTTATATGTTTAAGGGAAGTTGAACCTATGTTGGCCATCTGTAGTTTTGTTGACCTCTTGTGTTGGTCATCCCCATGTCAATTTTACTTGGTGAATTGATATATTCACATCATCTCTCATAGATTGTTTCATGTCATATGATGGGGGATAAATTAAGTCCCTCTTCAATGGATTTTGTTTTATTAAATTCAACTCATTATATAGGAAGTAAGTCTAGAAACCATTAGTACCTTGGATCTTGTAGTCCTTAGTTGCAAGTTTCTCATGTTTAATAGTGGATTTCCATTATTGAATCATGTTTGAGTGATTATATGAGTGTTCAACTTCAACTCATCTATTCACACTCCCTATATTGTACTAGGTACCTTGGGGACCATTATCATCTTTGGTGGTTTCCCTGACAGCTATTAATAGTAGACCTCAATTATGGGTAATCAGACAAATTCACCTATGCTTGACTTCAACACATCTATTTGCATATCATGTGAATCATACCATCAAGGGCTGAGATCAATACCTTGGGTTTTGGGGACATTCATTGATCATTCTTGTTACCCCTCCCAAATTGCAATATATTATATCACTAGGTTACTTTGAGCACTATTAGAGCACTTCCAGTGTGCTACTTGTCTTCTTGCTATATGTTGTGCCAGTGATCCACATTCTATCTATTAATGGCTATGATATGTTTGGTTCAATCCATAGTGTACTTTTTAGTGACTATGTTCTTTTCATGACATGAATACATAGCGTACGTTTTCATGGCTGTGATCTAGCATTTGGTTACATGGATCTGCAATATATTGTCTAGTGGTCATGATTTGTTCCTATTCCATGCATGGATATTCCTACCTAGAGGATGATCTATATATGTGATTGGTTGACGAATTGTTACGGGTTTCTTTCAATTCTTTTTTCCTCACTCATTCTCTTATTCCACCCTTGCTTCTACTTGTAAATTGTTTTGGTTATCAGTTCCTCTTATGACCCCAAACTTTAGGGGGAATCTGTTGTAGCACTATTTGCCACCCCCTTGGGATCACTAGGATACTTTACCAACTTTAATTTGTTGAGACACTTTTGTTTTCTCATAAATTATTATTATTTAATAATAATATTAAGCTATTAATTTATTGAGAAACTTTAATATTTTCTCCATTGCAAAAAAAGACTTCTAGAACCATTGGTGAGTTTGAGGATATTAGCTTCATGTGTTGGATCCTACATGTTATGATCTAACATTTATAAGCTCTAGGTATCCTCCCCTATACCTTCACCATCTATCCTTATAATGAAGGTTCTCCAAGGGAGAAAGGGAGGAAAATTTGAGAACACCATTACTCTGCTAAAATTGTGAGAGACACTTGTGCATATTTGCCCATATTGTGACTTGAGTGAAATATTCTTAACTGTTTGGCCAAGATGAAGGAGGTGGAGAAAGGATTTGGAAGAGCATGAAACTAGGATCAAGGTAACACATCTATGGTTCTATTGTTCTTTTTTCTTATATGATATAGATACACTTGGTTTTCACTTCAATTATAGTGTTTACATTGTTAATATTCATTATGTTTGTGAATCTATTATTTAATCAAGCAGAATTGATTAGATATAATGATATTGAGTCAATATTTACTTGAGTAGCTATATTATAAAAGTGCATTGTTGTATTTGTGTGTAGGTAACAAGTTGTTAAAACATGGATAAGGATTCAAGGAGGCTTCATCAACTAGATCTAATGAGGACAACCATCAAAAGAATGTAATCTCTAATCTTTATTCCCTTTCCTCTATCCTCTTATTGCTTGATATCAAATAAACATATATCTATAAAAAAAATTGGATTCTACCCCCTCTGTCTTGGATCTTGGTCTCTAATCCAAGGGAGATCCAACCTATCTGTAGGGAGGAAAACTCCTAACAACTAGTTAATTTGAAGGAGATGAATGGAATTTCAAACATAGGAATGGCATAGTCATTAAGGTATGCAAGATTTGTCTATATGTAATTGCACTTGTTTTTTTTATCATTGTAGTATACAAGCCAGTAATTACATTTTATTGTATATTGTTAGGTGATACCCTTCTACCACTGTCAAATACTTTACCAAGAACATACAGACAAATGTGTGTGGTTCTAAAATATTTAGGAATTGAGTATAACATAATTGATTCATGTTGTAATGATCATATTATATATTAAGGACAACATGCATTAAAATGTGAGTGCCCTGAATGTGGAATTAGTAGATATCATATTGATAAGGTAACATATAAGGTACCCCCACAAATTTCTTTGCTTCATGTTTTCAACGATTCTTTAAGTGTAAAAACATTGCAGAATTTATGGATTACTATGTACAATACAAAAGTGAATATGGTGTCATGCAAATGCTTGGAGAGGGTTCTATTAGAAAATAGGATCACAGAGCAATAACAATAAATAATAAACAAGATGAAAATATTAAAACATATTACAAGAGAGACACGGATATAATGTGGTTCACCCAAGATGTGCTACATCCAAACAGAAATTTCCAATCCTTTTATTATTATATTGTCCAGCAAAATGAATGGATACAACATGCAGCAAACCCATTGCACTTCCTCTTCGCTCTCTCACACAGTCACATAAATCATTTTACTATGCTACAATACAGTACACAACCGTATTACAATGTCTTCCTTTTATAAAGGGAATACTATGGGAAAATACCATGGGATGCCAGAAACCATGGGCCCGTAAATCCATTATTGACCAGGTCATGACTCTGAAATTACAACATTTTACAAGCCATTTTTTCTACGAGGGCATTTCCCCCGAACCCTTGCCAATGGGGGGATCCCAAAATAGTCACCCTAACCTCCCTGTACACTATAGAAGGGGTTGAATCACACCCCCCACCCCCCACCCCCTTTAGGTGTTGGCATCCAAAACATAACTAAAATAATTACGTCTCTAAATCAAGAAGATCAGGCTCCACAACCAACAATCTCCCACTTGGAGGTTGATCACAACAACCCCACCGCTACTGCACATGTTGGACTATGCTTTGAACCTTGCAACCTGAAAATTTCTCATCTTCACCTTCATGCTTAAAGTCCAATACAAACCAATCATGAACTCAATTTCTCTCTGGTTACTACCTTTTTCAACATGTCTACAAGATTCTGGCTAGTATGTATCTTTTCCAACCTTAACAATTCATCTTCCAAACTAGAACTTATGAAATGGTACTTGAGTTGTATATGTTTAGTCTTATATGGAAGGATGATTTCTTTTCAATATGAATGGAAATCTATATTTCATTTTACAACCAGTTATTCTCCTACTTCTTACCTAATTCCTCCATAAACCTCTGCAACCAAACCATCTCTTTACTAAAACCTATAGCAGCAACATACTCTGCTTCCATTATTGAAAGTGCAACAACCTTTTATAGTTTCAAAATCCAACTTTTTATTGTTCCACCGAATGTAAAAACATACCCTATGGTTCTCCTCCTATTGTCTTTATCACTAGCCATATTTGCATTAACATATGCATATAGAAAAATGTCTGAACCTCCAAAACATAATGCATG
Organism: Pseudotsuga menziesii; assembly: GCA_001517045.1. Classification (NCBI taxonomy): domain Eukaryota; kingdom Viridiplantae; phylum Streptophyta; class Pinopsida; order Pinales; family Pinaceae; genus Pseudotsuga; species Pseudotsuga menziesii. Next base: position 59,405 of record LPNX010578833.1, on the reverse strand, counting down.
AGAACTGGTACTTCTCAAATACCTGAGAATCCAATGTATTTCCCTCCAATGTTATTTACCTAGATTGTTCATATACATGTTCAAAACTCTGACTACATGTGCAATATATGTTCTTGTGCATACCATGGCATACATCAAGCTGCCAACTGTTGATGAATAGGGAACCCTGGACATGTATTTTATCTCCTCCTGTGTCTTGGGACACATCTCCTTATTTAGTTTGAAATGGATTACCAAAGTTGTACTAACTAGTCTTGAATTCTTCATTATAAACCTCTCCAACACCTTTTCTATGTACTCACCCTGAGAAAACATGTCAATTTACAATTTTTCCTATCTCTTGTTATTCTCATACCAAGGATTTGCTTTGCAACACCCAAATCCTTAATCACAAATGATTTAGCTAGTTTCTGTTTGAGCACATTTATATCCTGCATGTTAGACCGTGCAACAAGCATGTCATCCACATACATTAACAATATAATATACCTTCCATTATCTAGCCTCTTGAAATAAACACGGTGGTCAGAATAACCTACTATAACCCTATTTTGTCATAAACTTATCAATATTCAAATACCATTATCTTGGAGCTTATTTTAGGCCATACAAGCTCTTCTTCAACCTACAAACCAAATTCTCATTCCCTTTGAGCTATATCCCTGTGGCTACTACATATAAATATCTTCCTCCAAATTCCCATGGAGAAAGTGTTGATGTATTTGTAACTTTGGAATGTATTCACTTGTATATTTCATGTATTGTACCCCGATGTTTATTCCGGGAAGTATCTGTAATGTAATTGAGTCATGTCATTCCTTAATGTTCCCATCAGAAGATTCAATAATGTAAACAAGTCATGTAAATTCATTGTGAGTAACCCTCCTAGTGTTCAAGTGTTTAAGTCCCCGCAGTTGTGGGGCCCTAGGGTTATTAGACTCTCCTAGAGAATTCGGCCCTAGTGAGTTATTGTCAATTCAGGAATTAGTATAAATAGAGAACGAGTCTCTCTATTTATCACACACTCACTTGCACTTTGTTGTAGTGCATAGCTGAGGGAGAAGAAGTAGCTGGGACAAGAGAGAGAGAGACTACTACTGTCGAGAGATCATCTTACTATTTTTTGGGGTTTGCTTTTGGTGTTGATTCTATCTCTAAGGAAGTTGCGGGGTTTTCTCCTTTATGGTTTCCCCAAGGAAAATATTTTTGTTCATTGTCTCTTATGTTTGATTGTTGTGCTTTTTATTTCCTTAGTTAAAGATACTAAGATAATGCTAGCTTGAATGATAAAAATCTAACATAGTATCAGAGCTAACAAAAGAAGAATACATTGTACAACTGTGGAAACTAGGGCTTCCTACTTTTTGGATCTTTCTTCGTAGATTTTCAGCAAAAGAAGGTTAGGCTGACTCTCCTCTCCAGGGAGCATCTTTCTGTCGAAGCAGAATCTGATTTTGAGCATTTTCATTTTTTGACCTGACACTACTGCTGAAAATTAGGGCTTTCCACAGAAGTGAAATTTTTGAGTGAGCCCAGGCCTGGATTGATCTCCTCCACAAAATCAAAGTTAGAGATCAAGATCAAATTTTTTGGTTGGACAGAACTACAGGAAATTCAAACCATAATCTGCTCCTGAACCAGCTCTGCAGAAATTTCGCACCAGATCCAACATATTAACCTAGTAAGATCTAAATATTTTGTATTTCCATTTGAGGTTCTCAATTAAGATGTCTCATCATACCAAGCTTGAGGGAGCTGATAACTTTCGAGCTTGTAAGTACAGGATCTCCCTGGTCCTGGAAGAAAATGAGTTGGACTCTTACATCAATGAAGAGGTTCCAGTTCCAAAGGGAGATGAGGCTAAGGTCTTACACAAGAAGAAATTGGCCATGGCTAAGAGGATTATTGCTGATTCAAACAAGGATCACCTCATAACATAGGTGTCCTCCCTAAAGACACCTAAAGCTATGTTTTATGCCTTGACCAAACTATTTGAAGGAAAGAACATAAATCAAAAAATGACTCTGAGAAACCAATTGAAGAATGTAAAGATCCAGAATGTGGAAACCATCCAGTCTTATTTTTCAAGAGTCTCTCGGATCAAGGAACAACTGGAAGCAGTAGATGAAGAAGTGGAGAATGCAGAAATTGTGATGACCACATTGAATGGTCTCCCTAGATCATGGGATTCTTTTATTCAAGGGATCTAGCCAGAAAGAACTTAGTCAATTTTAGTAGACAGTGGGAAGAATTCTCACAAGAAGAAGCTCAGATAGTAGCTCGAGAAGAAAATATGGGAAGTGAAGATCAAGCTCTTACAGTACACTTCAACAAAAGTAGAAGAAGCTCTCATCATTCTAGAGGTAAGCACTTCCACCAGAAAGATAATCCTAGAAGAGATTTATCTAAATTCAAATGCTATACATGTGATGAAAGAGGACACTTTGCCAAATATTGTCCTAGAAACAAAAATAACTCTCATAAGAAGAAGGGAAATAAGAGAAGACATCATGCTCATGCTACAGAAGATGATGAACCTTCCACAAAGAGAATCAAGCAAGAAAGTGATGATTCTTCAAGTGATGAAGAATATATCTTGATTTTCTCTCTCATGGGAAACATCACACATGGAAGCAATGATTGGATTATAGACAGTGGGGCTTCCAAACATATTATGGGATTCAAAGAATCCTTTTTGAAACAATATGAACATGAATCACCTCACAAGGTGAAGCTGGAGATAGTACCAGTATCCAATAAGAAGTAGTGGGGAATCCTCCTATAAGTTAGACTATGGAAAGTCTATGACAATGAAGGATGTATTTTTTGTACTAGGACTAAAGAAGAACCTCATATCCATATCTACATTGGATGCAAAAGGAATGAGGGTTTCATTTGTAGATGGCCAAGTTCTCATGTGGCCAAAGGGAAAGACTATTGATGATGTAGTAGTGATTGGGGAACAAGAGGGAGGTCTGTACAAATTGAAGGGCCATATAGAACAAGCCTTGGTCCATGACTGAGTAGATCCAAATGAAATTTGGCATAGAAGGCTTGCACATGTGCATTACAGAGCACTACCTCTTGTAAGTAAATTTGTTGAAGGACTTCCAAAAATTCAGTCAAAACATGATAGTGTTTGTAAAGGATGTGCGAAAGGAAAGAATACAAAGAAGACATTTCCAAGTAGCAAGAGCAAGGAAAAAGGAATATTGGAAATAATCCACTCCGATATATGTGGCCCGATGTCATCCAGTTCATCAAGCGGGTATGTATACTATGTTTATTTTATTGATGATTTTTCTAGGAAGACATGGATATACTTTATGAAGAACAAAGATGAGGAATTCAAAGCCTTGATCAAGAACCACACAGAAAAGAAGATCAAGACCTTTCGATTAGATAATGGTGGAGAATTCACATCAAATGAATTCAAAGAGTTATGCAAAGATTTAGGGATTAATAGGGAGTTATCCACTCCATATAATCCACAATAGAATGGGGTTGCAGAAAGGAAGAATAGAACGATCATGGAAGCTACAAGGGCCATGCTTGATGATCAAGATCTTCCCATGCATCTATGGTTAGAAGCTTCCAGAACAACAGTGTATGTACAGAACCATACTCCACACAAATTATGCGAGAACAAGACACCTGAAGAAGTCTTTTCTGGCAAGAATCCAAAAGTCAGCCATCTCAAAATATTCAGTCGTCCAGTGTACATATACATTCTAAAAGAAAAGAGGATAAAGCTAGATCCTTTAGGAAGGAAGGGTACATTTGTGGGACACTCTGAAAGCTCGAAGGCTTACAGAATATACTTCCCAGGATTCAAGAAGATCGACATCAGCAGGGATGTAACATTTGATGAAGACCTAGCTTACAACAAATCCAGAAAGAGACCTGCTAAAGAACCTGAAGAAACAAAAGTACCCAGAATTCATGACACAACCATGAACAAAGAAATTCAAGAAGAAGATCAAGATTAGAAGAACCTCAAGAGCCTGTAGATCCACCTTAGGAGAATAATCCTCACAAGAGGAAACCTGCTTAGGTACAAGAAGCTATCCAAGGTGCAGAAAGATATGGGGCTCCAGAAGAAAATCACAGAGAAAGGAAAAGAACTAGTTCCTACTCCGATTATGTAGCCTTATTATGTGACTTCGTCGATAAATAACCTTCCACCTATTAAGAAGCAGTAGAAAGGAAAGAATGGAAGGATGCTATGATCGAAGAATATCAATCAATCATGAAGAATGATATCTGGGATGTTGTCCCTAGACCAAAGGGGAAGTCTATTGTAACTTCCAAATGGATCTACAAGATCAAGCATGCTATAGATGGCAGCATAGAAAAATAAAAAGCAAGATTTGTGGCTCATGGCTTCTCCCAGAAAGAAGGAATAGATTATGTAGAAACTTTTTCACCTATAGCCACATATACTTCCATCAGATCAATACTTGCTCTGGCTACAGTGATGAAATGGAAGATACACCAAATGGATGTCAAGACTGCTTTCTTGAATGGTATAGTGGAAGAGGAAATGTATGTGGAGCAACCACTCGGTTTTAAGACACATGACAAGGAGTCTCATGTGTGTAAATTGAATAAATCCCTATATAGTTTGAAATAAGCACCCAGGACATGGTACGGTAGAATTGATAGCTTCCTATCTAGTTTGGGCTTTACTAAAAGTAAAGCAGATTCCAATCTTTACTACAAGGTTGAAAATGGGAACCCAGTGATACTCCTGTTGTATGTAGATGATATGTTTGTAATAGGTATGGATGGATTGATTGATGATACAAAGAGGAAGATTTTTGTCGAGTTCAAAATGAAGGACTTGGTTATGATGCACTATTTTCTAGGCATGGAGGTGTGGCAGAATGAGGATGGAATCTCCCTTGGACAAGGGAAGTATGCAGTAGAGATCCTGAAGATGTTTGAGAAGATGGACTACAAGTCCATGACCACACCTATGGCATCAAATCTGAAGCTTCTAAGTGATGCTTCATCAAAGACGGTTGATGCTATGATGTATCATCAGATGATTGGGTCCTTGATGTACTTGAAAAATACAACACCATATATTTGCTTTTCTATGAACACCTTGAGCTAGTACCTGACAGATCCGATACATGTTCACTTGATTGTTGTAAAGCATATTCTAAGGTACATGAGGGGTATAGTTGATTATGGGCTCAAGTATAAGACTGATCAGAAGATTAACCTGGAAGGTTATGTTGATTCAAATTGTGCAAGTAGTGCCATCAATAGAAAGAGCACTTTAGGGTGCTGCTTCAGTATGGGATCAGGTGTGATCTCTTAGTTTAGCAAGAATCAGTCTTGTGTGGCACTGAGTATAGCTAAAGAAGAGTATGTTGCAGCTTGTTCAACTAGTTGTGAGGCAGTATGGCTGAGGAAGCTATTGTTTGATTTATTTGATCTCCAATTGGATGCTACTTGTATATATTGTGACAACCAGAGTTGTGTGAATTTATCTGAGAACTTGGTGTTCCATGACAAGTCGAAGCATATCAAGATCAAATATCACTATATCAAGGATATGGTGCAGAGAGGAGAAGTGAAGCTCCATTATGTTGCAATGGACGAATAGATAGCTAATGTGTTAACTAAGCCATTGGCCAGAGTGAAGTTTGAGTACTTTAGGGAGAGGCTTGGTGTTCTCCAGATTGAGATTCCCTCCAAGGGGAAGTGATGAGTTCCAGAGCCATTCTGACATGGTGAGAGGATTAGTTCCTTCCATGGTCAGATGTAAGGGCTGAGTCATTCTATCATGGTGAGAGGATTGGTTCCTTCCATGGTTAGATGTAAGTAATGAGTCATTCTAAGGTGACTGTGGGATGTGTTATCACATGATCAGACATAAGCATTGAATTCCATTCTCTTAATGGAGGCACCTAGTCAATTACCAGGAATAATCAGACTAGGGTTGAGGACCATTCTGATGTGACTATGGGATTTGTTCCCACATGATCAGATGTAAATGCAGAGCCATTCTGATGGGACTGTGGGATGTGTTCCCACATGATCAGGTGTAAGTGTAGAGCCATTCTAAGGGAACTGTGGGATGTGTTCCCACATGATCAGATATAAGTGTTGAGCCCTTTTGACATGGTTCTTGGATGTGTTCCTCCCATGGTCAGATATATGTGCTGATCCCTTCTAGCATGGATGCGAGATGTGTTCCCCACATGGCTGGATATAAGTACTGAGCCCTTCTAGAATGGATGTGGGATGTGTTCCCCACATGGGTGGATATAAGTGTTGAGCCCTTCTGATATGGTTCTTGGATGTGTTCCTCCCATTGTCATATATAAGTGATGAGCCCTTCTGATATGGTTCCTGGATGTGTTCCTCCCATGGTCAGATATAAGTGCTAAGCCTTTTCGATATGGTTCTTGGATGTGCTCCTGCCATGGTCGGATGTGGGTGTTGAGCCTTTTCAGTATGGTTCTTAGATGTGTTCCTCCCATGATCAGATGTGAGTGTTGGTCCTTTCTGACATGACAGGATTGGTTCCTCTCATGGTCAGATGTGAGTGCTAGGCATGCCTTTCTGACATGGTGTTGTATGTGTTCCTCTCATGGTCAGATGTAAGTGCTAGGCAGGCCCTTCTGACTTAGGGTTGGATATAAGTGCTGAAGAAGACCTGCATGGAGGCTAGGCCTACAACCAGCATGAAAAAAGGTTGGCTCTGTAGAACTTCCTATGACGAGAAGAATCATGAGATAGCACCCGTGATGATGACCCAGTGATGATCTAGATTGAGTGATGATCTAGATCCAATGATGATGATCCAATGATGATGATCCAACAATATGATCCAGATCCAGTGATAATGTCCCCATGGTGATCCAGATCGAGTGATGATCTACATCCAGTCATGATGATCCAGATCCAGTGACAAAGATGACTTGAAGATGAAGATAACTTGAATATGAAGATGACTTGAAGATGAAGATAACTTGAAGATGAAGATGGTGAGATGATCCAGTTGATACAGAGAAGAAGACCAATGCTGACAAATTGTGCCAAGAGAATACCTTCCTAGTTAATAGGGAGTGTTGATGTATTGTAACTTTGGAATGTATTCACTTGTATATTTCATGTATTGTACCCTGATGTTTATTCTGAGAAGTATCTGTAATGTAATTGAGTTATGTCATGCCCCGATGTTCCCATCGAGAGATTCAATAATGTAAACAAGTCATGTAAAGTCATTGTGGGTAACCCTCCTATTGTTCAAGGGTTTAAGTCCCCGCAGTTGTGGGGCCCTAGGGTTATTCGACTCTCCTAGAGAATTCGTCCCTAGTGAGTTATTGTTAAGTCGAGAATTAGTATAAATAGAGGGTGATTCTCTCTATTTATCACACACTCACTTACACTCAGTTGTAGCACATAGCTGAGGGAGAAGAAGTAGCTGGGACAAGAGAGAGAGAGAGACTACTGCTGTCGAGAGATCGTCTTACTGTTTTTGGGGTTTTTATTTTGGTGCTAATTCTATCTTTGAGGAAGTTGCGGGGTTTTCTCCTTTATGGTTTCCCCAAGGAAAATATTTGTGTTCATTGTCTCTTATGTTTGATTGTTGTTCTTGTTATTCTCTTAGTTAAAGATCCTAATATAATGCTAGCTTGAATGATAAAAAACTAACAAAAAGGTTGTTTTTACATCTACCTATTCAAGATGCAAATCTTATATTGCCACTAGACTTAAAATAGTCCTAATTGAAGTCATTTTAACAACATGATAAAATATTTCACCAAAATCTACACCTTTATTTTGTGCAAACATTTTTACCACAAGTCTAACCTTATATCGCTTCTTGCCTCCTTCCTTCAACTTGTTAACCTATTTATTCTGCAATTCTCTTTCACCTACAGGAAACTAAACCAGATCCCAATTTTGGTTTCTTACCAATAAGTCCATCTCCTCATTCATGCCTTTCTCCCACTTCTTTATAGTTTCCACTTTCATTTCCTCTTCATAACATCCTTGTTCACTAGAATTAGTCATCAATAAATAACACATTGAAGGAGAGAATCATTCAAGAGGTCTACTTAACATGGTAGATCTTCTTACATTTGCAGGAGTTTGAGGTATCTGCTGTTGTTCTTTATTTTTTGGTACCTTTGGGACTTCATTTTCTTTGATTTCATCAAGCATTGTGTACTTTTTGTTTTCATTTTCTTCTTTCTTTCCTTGCAATTGGTCTTTGTACATAACATTTTCATTGAATACTACATCTCTACTCTTAATGATTTTGTGATTTTCATAAATAAGCGATAATCAAAATCATTGTCCATGTATCCAATAAATGTGCATTTCTTGGATTTAGCCTCAAGCTTTGTTCTATTTTCTTTATCAATGTGGACAAATGCTTCACAACCAAAATTTCTTAGAAATGAGTAGTTTACCTTTTAAGCTATCAATGCCTCCTATGGAGTTCCTCCATCCAAAGCACTTGAAGTCCCTCTGTTTATTAAGTAAATAGTAGTATCTACAACACCATCCTAAAACTATAAAGGAAACCTTGCATGTAGTCTCATACACCTTGCATGCTCCATGATCATCCTATTCATCCTTTCTGACACACCATTTTCTTGTGGTCTTCTTGGGAATGTCTTATCTATACAAATCCCATGGTATGAACAATAACTAACAAAATCCTTGCTATAGTATTCAACTCCATTATCATATCTAAGACACTTAAATATTTTCCCTGCCTCATTCCCAACCAAATATTTCCACTCCTTAAAAGGAGAAAACACAACATATTTTTGTCTAATGCAGTAAACCCAAGTTTTTCCAGTTGCATCATCAATAAAAGTAACATAATAATGAGATCCATGAAGAGATTGTACCTAAGCTGGTCCCCATACATCTATATGCATAGGCTCTAACTTTTCACTCTTCTTCGATTTCCCAACCCTGAGAAATATGACTCTCTTTTGTTTTCCATAAACACAATTCTCACATAATTCCAAACTTACATGCTTTACATCTGTAAGCAATTTCCTTGAGTGAAGAATTTGCAACCCTTCTCACTCATGTGGCCAAGTCTATGATGCCAAAATGGTGTACGTGTTTTGGGGAAGCTACAGAGATAGAATAATTAGTATTATGAGGACATAAATAAAATTTACCTATCCTATCTCCTTTTGTTATTACTAGTTCTCCTTTAGTGATCTTCCAACACCTTTTTCCAAACATAGACAAACAACCGCTATCTCCCAACTACCTTGTTGAGATCATATTTATTTTCATAGAAGGAATATGTCTTACATCTTTTAGCATCCATTGTTTTCTATTATTTAACTTAATCCATACCTTACCCATTCAAACAATTTTACATGGTTCATCATCCCCCAATAAAACATGTCCAAAATCAGTTGGAACATAATCATGAAAGAATTTCCTATGGGGTGTAGCATGACATGAAGCCCCTGAATCTACAACCTAGTAATCACTAGTATTATCTAATTCAAGAGTCGAAGCATCTTGTAACACATCACCTTCTACATTAGCTTCATGAGTAGTTTCATGTTTCTTGTCTCCTTTCTTCTTTAGAGCTCTGTAGTCTTTCTTCAGATGTCCTCTCTTACCACAATTTCAACACTCTATCTTTCCTAGTCTGGATTTGGATCTTCCCTTTGTATACTTGTTGCGATTTATTGGGATCTTTCCTCTCTCCCTTTTTCTTCCTCTATTTTCCATGGTCAACACATTACCTGATGTCTTGCCTATGTATTTTCTTTACATTTCCTTGCTTAGAATAACACCAACAACATCATCAAATTTAAGAGTGTTTGAACTAGAGACAAAGTTACTTATAGCCATGACCAATCCATTCCATCTTTCTGGCAATAAGCACAAGATTATAAGATCCCTAACCTCATCATCAAATTTCACTCCTACAAAACTTAGATGATTAGTAACCGTATTAAATTCATTTAAATGGTTAGCAGCAAATCCACCTTCTAATGTCTTCCTATTAAATAAATGCTTCATTAGAAATACCTTGTTGGAAGTCTAGGGTTTTCATAGAGATTAGTTAATGCACTCATCACACCCTCTATTGTCTTTTCTTTTGAAATATTTAAAGCCACAGACAAAGTCATGCATAGTTGTATTGATCCTAGTGCCTTTCTGTCAAGAAACTCCCATTCTTCATCCTTCATAGTCGTCAGTTATTTTTTTCTGGCCAACGATAGGAACAGATCCTTCCAATACAGATAGTCCTCCATTTGCATATTCCATAACTGGTAGTTTTGGTTGTTAAATTTATTGACCCTAAACTTTCATTCGTCTTCCATTGCTCCCACTTGAACCAGGAACCCTTCTTTCCTACGCGTTTACCATCCAAATAGACCTTTGGCTCTAATATCAATTGTTAGAAAACGAGATTGCGGAGCAATAAAAATAAATAAGATGCAAATATTAAAACATATTACAAGAGAGACACCAATATAATGTGGTTCACCCAAGATGGGCTACGTCCATATATAAATTGTTAGTCCTTTTATTATTATATAGTCCAGCAAAATAAAGGGAATACAACTTGTAGCAAACCTGCTACACTTCATCTTCACTCTCTCATAATCTCTCTCACACAATCATAGAGATCATTTTACAATGGTACAATACAATACATAGTCGTATTATAATTCCTTCCTTTTATAAAAGGAATACCATGGGAAGATACCATAGGCTTCCAAAAACCGTGGGCTTGTAAATCACCCATTATCGACCAAGTCATGACTTTGAAATTACAACGTTTTACTAGGATTTGTTTTCCTAAATTTTCACTACGGAGGTGTTGCCCCCAAACCCTTGCCAGGGAGGTCCCAAAATAGTCACCCTACCACCCCCTCGCGCCCTTGACCCCCCTAATAGTTATAGTGGGGGGTGAATCCCCCCCCCCCCCCTCGTCAGGTCCTGGGATCCAAAACACAGATGGAATAATAACATCTCTAAATTAGTAATATCAAGCTCCACAATCAACATGTTTTGCATTCTGAGACATTAAGGAAAGATGGCCAATTTTTTTAAGAAGAACCACATAATGTTATACTTTCAATGGTAGTCGATGGTGTTAATCAGTTTGGAGAAATCAAGACCAATTATTCAATTTGGCTATTTTTTTGTTATAAATAATAACCTTCATGGATGACAGTAAAAAGGGAGCACATCATGTTGGCATTAATTGTTCCAGGTACTTATTTTTAAGAATGTTAAATATAAGCAATCTTTTTTTCATTATTACATGTACAAGAAGCTTTAATTATGCATGTTACTTTTCAAATAACTACTAGGTAACTTTTAAACTTTATGGGCCAACATCAGTATGTATGACATCTACAAACCTGTAGGCCAAAATCAATTACAGTTCCATGGAATACTTACATGGACAATTCATGATACACACAGTCTTACGCATTTTTTTGGTATGTAATTTTCCATTATTCATCATTTATTATTGGATCTCTTTTTATAATTTATGGAATTCTTATATTAACACTATTCCATAACTTGTAGGGATTCAAACAAATGGAAAGTATGCATGTCCAATATGTGGTCCAAGTACAATATCTAGACATTCAAGAAGTTCAGGAGAGGAGGTTTATAATGAGTTTAGGCATTTTCTCCATAAGGACCATAGGTATCAAATTACTAAAAAATTTACTAAATGGGAAGGAAGTGGGAAAAAACCACAAAGAATGATGCCTCAACTATGGAAAAAAACATTTGAGAAGATCCATGGTAAGCAATTGTTTGTAGTTACTATGCTCTTTGTCCCTTGTATTTATTTTTATATTCCACACTTACCTTTATTAGGAAGTGACTATATGTTTCACTTCACCCTATTAGTTTGGCAAAGAAACCAAAAGTATCTCTAAAGTTTAAATAATATTAATATGTTTTTATTTATTCTATGTATTTTCATTTGTTTTGAATTTTGATTGGCCTAGATGCCTTGAAAATACTGTTTTGATCATTAATCAAATTAGTTAAAAATAGAAAAACAAAATAAAATTTACATACATTATAAAAACTTTAGAAATTTCATGAAAAATTTATGGTAGATTGTAGTATTGCTCACTTCAATGTTGTACTATTGTCACTTCATTCATTGTATATTTACATACATATTCAAAAAAATGATGAATCCATATGTTTATATTGAAATAGTACTATTAATATTTTTAATCTTCTCTTATGTAATCTTTAAATTAATTTTCAAAAGCAAAATATGCAATCTTTATATTTTAATCTATTTTTAAAGTGTAAAAAAATCTCTCATTTCCCACTTTTTCTTTTTAAGTTTAATATAGTTTTTGAAATTAACTTTTAAACATATAAAATATTAATGAACATAATTATAATTTAATCATTTTTAAATTAATTTTTGAATCTCTTTTCCTTTTAAAAAATATTATGAGTTTTGGATTATGCATTATTATTTATAGGAACAAATAAGTTACTTCATTAATATTTGTAATTATGATTTAATTGATTTTTATTTATATTTAAGTTTAAAATTTGAAATTGAAATTTTTATCATACAAAATTGTATAAATTTAATATTTTTAAATAATTTAATATTTGAAAATAGTTAATATATTAATCATATTAAATATTGATGTCAAAACAATATAAACAATTTAACAAACTAGTATCTATTTATTTATATTGCAATTTGTATTAGTTTTTCAAAAATAAATATATTGAACTTATTTAAATCCATTTACTTTATGGTTAGTTTGCAATTTTTAAGATGTTTATATATTAACATTTAATATACAATTTCAGAATTTTTAAGATTTTTAAATATTGACATTTAATATTAATAATTAAATATTGAAATCAATTAAATATTATCATTTGATATTAACAATTAAATATTTAAACCAAATAATAATAATAATAACGTGAACACCCACAAATTCGCCCTCTGCGTTAGCTGAGCTTGCCAGGGCGTGCGTGAGCTTGGTCTAGGGTTCGTTGCAGCCTGCAATGGCCGCCCCAGGGGATGGGGACCCCCCTCCCCCTCCGCCAGCTGCTATGGATGCATTCAGGAGACTGGTTGCAAGCGGTGGAAAGAGATCTGTCCCATTTTCAGTGCCGAAATTCATAAAAAAAGTTGGAAGAAATCCCTGAAATTGCTTTGCCTAAGACGACCTCGGTGAAAATTGCTCTTGCTTTGTCAGAGAGAGGGATTGTCGGCCAGTTCATGGGGCTCTGGCCCTCGGCAAAAACCACCGACGATTGGATCCAAAGAAACTGGAAGACGCTAATCAAGAATGGAGTCACCTGCTACCCCCTGAGCAGCGGCTACTTTCTCTTCGAATTTATTAATAAGGAGGACAAGGATCTCATATTCAGAAACGACCCTTATTTCATGGGCTCCCAGGGGCTGTATCTGAACCGGTGGACTCCGGATTTCAATCCCACGGTGGATCTGCCCAAGGATGTCCCTGTTTGGGCCATGCTCCCCAACCTGCCGGTTCACTGCTAGAACTATGAAGCGTTGCAAAGAAAAGGAAATGGAATAGGAAAATTTGTAGATAAGGCAGACAATAAGACCAATTACAACTGTGCCCGGATATGCGTTGAAGTGGACCTGGAGGCAGGGCTCCCGGAGGCAGTGAAGCTAACGGTCGGCACATGGACTCATTATCAGAAAGTGGACTACGAACACCTCCCATTTAAGTGCAGATCCTGTCAAGAGCACGGGCACTTTCAGAGGAATTGCCCAAAGAACCAAACTCCTGAGAAGGAAGAAGCTGAAGGATGGCAAAAGGTAAAAAAAAGCAAAGCAGTCCCAAAAAATAAGGATCCTAGATCTAGTCAGGCGAAAGATCAGTCTCAGGCAAACCCAAGACCGCTAAAGGAACCATTGAAAAAAGTCAAAGCTACATCAAAAGAACAGGTAACAAAAACCATATAGATACCCTCCCAATCCACGTCCCCTGCAGAAAATCCGGCCACGAACAAGAACGCCTCTGCAGCAAAAGAAGCTCTTAGATCAGAAGATGAGCAAACCACCACAGGATCTGATCCTAGAGCGGAGTTAGATGAAGGGGCCACAGAGACCAGCAGCTCGGTTGGCACCCCTGAAAAGGCTCCAAGAGGAAGGAAACCAGATCAAAAAAAAAGGGAGGAGAAATCCTACAGGGACATCACAGCAGGAGTCCAGCATACCATCCCGGACATGATAGAAACTAGATCTTCAAAGAAAGGAAAGGCTTCGAAAGGAGCCACCTCCCCCCCCTCCGGATCCTAATGCAGTTTTTCTCCTGGAACTGCAGAGGGCTGGGAAGCAAGTCTAAGGAAGAAGCAATCAAAGATCTCGTTAGAATGAACTCCCCAGAAATACTTCTAATCCAGGAGACAAAGATGGAGGTGACTGAATCCATCCAGGTAAGCAAAAAGTTTTGGAAAAAAGGTGAAGGTAGAGCAGTCAGCGCAAGAGGAGCCTCAGGAGGTCTAGCCACCTTCTAGAACTCCACCATGCTTGACCTGCTTGAGGAATTCAGTACCATTCATTGGCTCTTTACAAAATTTCAGCATAGAGACTCGGGGTATCAGATTAGCCTCTTCAACATCTACGCCCCGGTCCTTTTATCGGAAAAAAAAAGACTGTTGGGATTCGCTAAATACATTTGTGTCCACCAACCTGCATGACAATTTAATTCTTGCAGGTGATATGAACGTAACTCTTGCCCTCTCGGAAAAAAAAGGAGGCTCCCCGGTAAGAGACCCGTCTCGGGAGTGGGTTGAAGACATCATTCTGGGCTGGGATCTGGAGGACATTAAGCCCAGCAAAGGCAAGTTCACCTGGTCTAATAAAAGGATGGGTCCAGGGCACATTGCTGCTCGGCTGGATTGATTCCTGGTCCACATGTCCTTCCTGACTCTTGGTCTTTTTGCCAGGTCCGAAATTCTCCAGGCCTGTACCTCTGACCACAAGCCAATTTCACTTTCTTTGACCACGGGAGAAATATTGGGTCCAATCCCATTTCGCTTCAACCCCCTATGGGTCACCATGGACGGATTCTATGAGCTGGTCGCTGAAATTTGGCAGAAAGCTGTCACAGGGTCGCCTTTCTTCATATGGGAGGAAAAACTTCGAAGGCTGAAAGCTGCTCTTAAATCCTGGGCTAAGATCCAACCCTCCCCTGTTTTGGAAAGAAAAAAAGCCCAACGTGACTTGAGAAATCACCAGATCCTGATGGAGGATGCTATGATCACCCCGGAGCTGATCAACGTTGAGGCCGATTTGCAAAAGGCCCTCTATAACGCGCTGAGAAGAGAGGAGAAGTATTGGAGAATCAAGTCACGCTGCCTTTGGCTTAAAGAAGGTGACAAAAACACATCTTATTTCCACAAGCATGCAGAAGCTCGAAAGAATAATAATACCATCCGTGAGATTCATTTCCAAGACCAATCTCTCAAGGAAATAGGTGAAATTCAGAACGCAGCCCATAATTACTTCAAAGATCTCTTCACAGAAGAACTGGAAGTTCCCCCCAGCCTGGATAGCTATCCCCTTAACGTGATACCCACGCTAATCACAGATGCAGAAAACAGAAATATGATCGCCCCTATAGAGACCGAGGAGATATTCAAAGCGCTGCATGGAATGAACCCAGACAAAGCGCCTGGGCCATACGGTTTCTCGGCCAGATTCTACATAGCGTGCTGGGATATTATCAAGAAGGATCTGATAAAAATGGTTAAGAAATCTCATAATTGCAGCAAAATAGGAGGGAGTACGAATTCCTCCTTTCTTGCGTTAATCCCCAAAGAGAAAGGTGCCCAAAGCTTCTCCAGATTCCGCCCCATCTCACTCTGCAACACGGGATACAAAATCATAACAAAAGTGATAGCAAACAGACTTTAAAAAGTCCTCCACAGGATCATTCTGGAGAACCAGGGGGGCTTCATTCAGGACAGACAAATTCAGGACAACATCATCCTGGTCTAAGAGGCAATTCACTCAAGCTGCCAAAGGAAAGAAAAAGGTATGATAGTCAAACTGGACCTAGCCAACGCCTTTGATAAAGTCCGATTGAATTTCCTCTTTGCTGTCATGATTAATATGGGATTTCATCCCCAATTAATAAGCTGGATTAGAGCCTGTATCTCGGGACCCTGGATAGCCCCCTTGATAAATGGGAGACCGGCAAATTTCTTCCATGCCTCAAGGGGACTTAGGCAGGGCTGCCCGCTGTCCCCCTTGCTCTATGTCATCCAAGCGTCGGTCCTAAGCTTTCAACTGGACAAGAGCCTTCAACAAAGATCTTTGATGGGGCTGGAAATCACTCCCAGAGTAAAGAGAATCAACCATGCCCAGTTTGCTGACGACACTCTCCTCTTGGGTCAGGATAACCTTGGCACAGCAAGATCCTTCAAAAGAGAACTGGATGTTTACACGGAAGTCTCAGGTAGCGAAATCAGTTCAAGAAAAAGCAAAATATATGGCTGGAACTGCCCCCCCATTGAAATGACTGAAATTTCCAGGACCTTGGAAATGGATGGAACCTCCACGTGGGACTCCATTAAATACCTGGGAATTCCACTAGTGAAAGCAGCTGCCAGAAAGAGTCTTTGGCTGCCTCTTATTGAAAAAAACAAAGCCAAATTAATGGCATGGGGGGTCTCCTGGTTAAACAAAGCAGGTAAAATAATCCTTATAAACTCTGTGCTTACCTCCCTTCCTGTTTATCAGGCCTCTATCCTCTTATCCCCGAAAGGAATAGTGAAAGAAATTGACAGCCTTCTGAGCAAATTCCTTTGGGAAGGGGGAAAGAATAATGAAAGGAAAATGCATCTTGTCAGCTGGGATAAGGTTAAAGCCCCTAAATGGGAAGGAGGGATGCAAATCATAGACGTGGCCACTCAGAATCTGGAAATGGGTGGTAAAATCCTTTGGAAAATGATAAGGGGGAAAACTTCTTGGAGCTCCAAATCCCTAAGAACAAAATACTTCAGAGGTCACAAAGAGCGGTGTCTGGATCACCCCCCCAGGACTAGGAAAGGTTCTCCTATTCTCTCCCTCTGCCTGAATTCTCTGGATATGTTCACCTCCAAGCTTACTTGGATCCCGGGAAATGGTTCCAAAATAAAGTTCTGGGAAGATTCCATCCTAGGGCAGACCCCGCTAAACACCTCAGAGGGGCTGGAGAATATCACAGAATGGCTCCACTCGAACAACAAGTTCACCCTTTGGGACCTTTCTTGTTGGGGCCCAGCTGAAATTTGGATCAAGTGGGACTTGGGGGCTGTCCCTCTCTACCTTGAGATAGAAGCTCGTGCCCTCTTAGAAGCTCTCCATGGCCTCTCCCCTACTTCTTCCAAGCTGAAGGAAAAAAGAGGTTGGGGCTCCTCTTCCGGCCGTTACTCTGCTGCAGCTGGGTATGCAGCCCTAAGAGCCATCCCTTGGGCTGCCCCGGATCCCTCCGCTTGGAAAAGTCTCTGGCTCCACCCCTCCCTCCCCAAAATAGATTTTTTTTGCTGGTCCCTCCTGCATAACAGCATCCTAACCTGGGACAGCCTTTTAAAAAGAGGATGGGAAGGGCCCTCTAGATGCCCCCTCTGCGTCTGTCATGAAGAAACCTCGATCCACCTATTCCTCCAGTGTTCCTTTGCCTCAGATCTTTGGACTATCCTCTTTGATCAGCTAAATCTAGCTCTCCCTCCCTCTATCCCCTTCCTGTTTGTCTCCTGGGATGACTATGCGCCCTTTTCCTTCTCCAGGATGAAGTTGATAAAGCATTGTTGGATGTGGACTCCAAAAATTCTCTGCTGGAAGCTCTGGCTGGAGCGCAACAACAGAATCTTCAGGGGATTGGCTAGTACACCAGTCCAAGTAGAAAGCAAAGTTAAGGCACTGTTAGGATATCTGGTAGCCTCAAATGCAAATCTCACCAATGAAATTACTCCGGATAGAGAAGAGTACAGCTAGTTCCATGGGCTTGACCCTTCCCTTCTCACCAGAACCAAGAGCATTCCCAAGTATTTCTCTACCTGGGAAATCAGGTTAGAGGAGCAAGAATTTATTAAATGGAGAAATGCGCTGAATGAGCATATTCTACACGTGGATGGGGCCTCGAAAGGGAATCTCGGGCACGTGGGAAGTGGAGGATTCCTGTTAGACCAAACTGGGAAAATTGTCTTAAATTTCACCTGGGGGCTGGGTCAAAAAACTAATAATATCGCTGAAATTCTTGCCATTTGGCAAGGGTTGAACCAAGCCAGAAGCCTATCCATTAAGAAGCTGATAGTCATTGGGGATTCCCGTATCAACATTCAGGCTCTGAAGATGAAGAATGCCTCTAAAAGTATGGACTTAGGCCACTACCACCGGAAAATCACTGCTCAGCTGAAAGATTTCGAAGAGGTTCTGTTCTACCATGTCCTACGGAAGCTAAATCATAACGTCGATCATGAAGCAAACAGGGGAGCCTCCTTAAGCAAGGGAGTCCTTCTGGTAAATGGAAATGAACATTACTGTCCCATTCCCTAGTGATAGAGGAGAGAGGTCTCTTAGCTCCTCTCAGGAAAAGAAGAAAAGACTTATTGAGTTCATCCTCTGGTCGGCCTGCAGACTAAGGCTTCGAGCAGTAAGCCCATTGTGAGGACACTTGGTGAACAGAGCCAGGCTATCTGGCTGGATTTTATAATTATAATTTTTTGAATCTGCAGGGGTGCTCCTTTAAACTTTGGTCATCTCTGATTAAAATATCCCAGCCTCAGCATGTCTAATTATGGAGGACTTTATGCTTTTCATGAATTCTATGTGTCCATCGTTTTCTTCCAGCGTGCCAAGCATGGAAGCCTTGAGGTATAGGATGGGATCCTTTCCAAGAAATTGAAGAAATTTAAATTTGGTGCATGCTACAGGAAGAGCTCCCTCATCGTGTTTGGCTGGCTTTTAAGCTTTTGAGTTCAGCCTTTGCGGCCTGCTGATTAAGGTTTCGAGGAGCAAATCCATGAAGAGGACAAAATGGGAACTGAGCCAGGCTCCTTGGCTGCATTCTATGATTATATACATTGAATTTGCAAGTTTGATGGTAATCTGTCCTAGTCACTGTATGTTTCAGTATGGAAGCCACCTTGCTTTCCATGATCTCTATGAGTCCATGGATTCCTTCCAGCGAGCCAAGCATGGAAGCTGTGAGAATTCGATGGGATACAAACCAAGAATTTGAAGAGTCTTAAAGCTGGAGCATGAGTCAAGAAGAGTTCTTTCAACGTGATTGGCTAGAAATTAAAAGTTTCTATGTACAGTCTTCAAGGGAGAGGAAAAGATGCAGATCGTTGGAGATCCAGCTCAATGGCTCGTCTCCTGAAATGTCAAGGAATAATCCATTTTGATATTTGAATTGTCTCAACAAGTTTGGATGGTTGTCTCAACAGTTCAATGGGATATCGACTCACTCAAGACTCGATTGGATGTTTTCAGACCTAGTGTAGGGGAGATTTTGGTATAGCACGTTTAGACAGCTCCAGGCATATTCAAGGAAAATCTCAACTATCAGAACTCTGATTTCCTTCACATTGTTTGACAGTAAAAGGTTTTTCCTTCTCATAAAATTCCAGACAGTGGGAAAATGGAGACATCAAGCTGCCTATGCCTGTATTTCTGTTCCTTTGTTTTTCTTGATCTATATTCTCTGAATGTAAAGCTTCTGGTAGCTGGTTAGCCATGTTATCAATTTAAAGGCCCTATAACCGTTCAAGTAAAAAAAAAAACAATTAAATATTTAAACCAATTGAATATTAACATTTGACATATATTGGTATGAAGATAAAGCATTTTATATGATATACTAATTTTTACCTATCTATATCAAAGTTTACTTATACTTTCTTTCTATTTTTAAATTAATTTTGAATGATCTATTTTTTTCTTAAAAAAATAAAATAAAAGGCAGCTGCACATAGCTCTTGTGAATAATATGTAATCTTTCATTGATACTTTTCAATGGCCATGATGGTTATATTTCATAGGGTTTGAAATGATACTCTCCCTAATTCAGTCGGTGATACTCTCCCTAATTCAGTCGATTGCCATACTATGAGCACCTACAAGTAGCTCATTTGTTTGCAACAACGCATATTGGAAAGAATGTCACATAGTGATAACAAGAAAAAAATTGTTAAAGTTAACATTCAATATTCCAACTCATTTGTATGGTAGTGGAATTTCCACCAATCTTCCATGGTTATTAACATATCAAGAGAGCACTACTATAAAATGGGTTGTATGGAAGATAAAATTTCCCACTAGTTTGCTTCAAACATAAGTAATATATTAACAAAGAAAGACTATTTCGATGGGGTTAAAAATCATTTGCATACATTTATCAAGGTTCAATGTTTTGCAACCTTGACTATCTTATGATTTATACATTACTTAGTAGTAATTCATGTTTATATCTACTATTTGAATTATATGCAATGAGATACACCTTATTTGTTAGTAATATGCATCCTTATTGTAATATGTTCTACCTCTAGATTTGCCTAATAGCTTTGAAAACAAAATAAAGAAGGTTATCTATGATCTCTATAAGTACATGATGTATGTAAAAAGTTATAGTTGAATTATTGTTTGTATACATCATCAATACTTGCTTTGCTTGCTTTATATATTTTTAAGTTGATACATCAAATTTCTTTGCATTTGTAGGTGGTTGTCATCTAAATAAATACATAAAGAAGAGATAAAGTATTGGAAAAGAGAAATTCCCCAACCAATGTGTGAGATACAAGAGTGTATGCCTCCAACCTTTTTCCATACACAGGAACACTACCTCATACACCTAGTGGAAGAAATTGAAATATGTTGACCCATACACACAAGGTCAATGTGGTTGGTGGAGAATCACTTGAAAGCATTCAAGGGGTTTGTTAAACAAAGATCACTCCTAGAAGGCTCAATGGTTGATGGCTACATTCTATATCAATTAAGTGTAGGTTTTAGTGAGTACTTACCCCAAGTAGTGAGTGATATGGATGTTGCACTCTTTTGGGATGCCAATTCCACCAACAAATTTAAAGGGGAGGTGTTTTGGGGGAAAGGTAGATGGAGAAAAGCGAGAGGTAAAATCATGTATTGTATTAAATAAATTTGTGCATGATTGTTTTTTTTTTACAGGAACGGTTAGGTCATATATTAATAAAACAGTGACAGAGTCACCAAAAGTTTTACATCTCCGAAACAGGATCTTCAAACAGTCATTCAACTTTAACTACTGAAACTACATATGCCTGTAACTATACAAAACCAAGACTTTTAGTGAAATAACATAGGAAAAGCAGGAAAAAAATTGAAACTAGACTGATATTAACGTCGGCTGGCTGCTGCTCCAGAAGATTGCTTGGGAACTAGACTTAATCCCTGCCTTGGATATCCATCATCTCATCGCTTTATCCAATTATTCTCCAAGATCTACAGTCGAATGTCCAAATCATCCAAAGAAGTAATTACCTTCTCTTCCATTTCCCTCATAGCAGCCGAGAGGTCTGAGCGAATGTGACCCATCTCTTCATCAACTTGGTCGAGACGGTGCCCCCTAGCTCATCAATTTGATGCAGAAAATGGCCTTGACACCTTACCCTGTGCCTTAGAATCCTGAATTCAGCATCCAGTTATTCCAAAGGATCTAGAGAGGAGGCGGAGGAGCCGTTTGGGTTTGCCATATCCACTAGAGATAACATCCAATTCACCACCCCAAAGCGTGGATAGCTTCGCCACCTAGCAGGACAATCCTTCACCTTCATACTAACAAGACTGTTATTTCTTGTGACAAGACGAGGAAGACAATGAGGATTCCCGATAGCAAAAGCATGAGATAAGGGAAACATAAATACCCAAATGAAGGAGCAGACTAATGGACCTATCATCCACAGGCGAACTCCACTTGCCTGGCACGAACTTTGCAATGAGTAACCAAACGTAATACCAGAGGAGGGAGCCTCTTGATGATCAAAAATCTGCTGAGAATCATGACACTGCAAGTTTCCAACTGACCAATATTCCTTATCCTCCTCGAAACCCATATGGGATTGATCCAAGATGGGAGTCTCCACTTGCCCGCATAATGAGCTATGCGTGCGCATTAAATCCTTAACCTGGCTCGATGGATTTTGAAGAATCTTGCTGCATAACCCAGCTTGCTCTGTAGTACACAAAATGGTACGAACTATTATCATCAAATCCTGGGAGGTATCCTCCATTATCTACAGAACCGGGTAAGACACCATCTGAGGGAGAGACGGACAGGCGGATAAATATAAGACATTGTGCATGATGAAGAGCGCAATAAAAAGGCACGAGTCGAGGAGTTTCCAAAGGAGAGGTTTCCATCAGGAAGCCCGATCATATGACACATGGCCTAGAGCCCAATTCCATACAACCATCCAAGCCACCCTTAACTTTATACTCCGGAGATCAGGGAATACGGACCGAACTGAGCTCACCATTGATTTTGAATACCGCTTTGCCCAGGGATATCACCTCATTTGTTGCTCTGTCCGCGTGTTCATTGTGCACTCTCAAAACATGGAAAAATTCAATAGATAGGAAAAGGGGAATGAGGAGAAAAATTCTTCGAATAACTTGTCGGAGGCGATTTGAGGAAGACAACGTCTGGTAGTTGAGATGGTGGATAATCAGCCTGGAGTCCCCTACAACCAAAAGCACCTGAATTCCGTGGTGAATAGCTTGACTTAGGCCTTTCCAAAGAGCCTGAGCTTCTGCCATATTATTAGAATCTATTCCCGAATTCCAGGTGAATGTGAAGGTCAAATTTCCCTCGGGGTCATAGAGCACCCCTCCCCCTCCTGCCTCCCCTAAATTTGTGCATGATTGTTGTAGATTGGTTAGTAGTTAATTAGTTTTCTAACTAAGACTTTTTTGTGTAGGTTCTAGGTAGTATAGAGTGTTATGCAACAAATTCCCCAAAAGAGAATAAATAGACAAGAAAGAGTAATCCACACCTTAATGATGAATAAATGAGATGAATAGCAAGCCTCTTCGAGGGGGAAACGTCCTTATACAATGTATTAAATAAAAGAGACAATACAAGACACTATGATTAAAATGAAAAGGTCTCCTTGATATATATATATATATATATATATATATATATATATGAGACAAATAGGTACAATTACCGCTAATGGACTCAAGCTGACCTCAATAATATAACAATACCAATAGAAAGTACCCAATTGATGGGGGAATGAGACACAATTTAGGGCTTAAAATAGAGTGGGATGCAATTCATTTATATGTTGCAAATAATATTGATTAGATGAAGAGATGGACAAAAAAATTGTTAGGTTTAACCTTGACTCAGGAATGAGTCAAAGGTGGTTGAGGTATAGCACATGGTTTTGTGTAGCCCATGGTATTAGATGTAAGGAAGTCTTTATAAGGATTGAGGAGGCTCCATTGTAAATTGGCCTAGAGATGAGTGGTGGCTAGCTCACTTGGCTCGACTTGGCCAGTTTAGGTCAAGGGAAGTAATAGATCTATTATGGTAGTTTTTCTTGGTTTTTTTTTCCATGTAAACATTATGTACCTATATTAAATGTGTTGCTATGTGTATTTTCATTATCTCATTCTTATTTTTATTATGATTGTTGAAATCCTAAGACTGTTATTAGAGCCATGGTTTGGCATACAGTTGTGCTCATTATGTTGTACATGGTCTTTTGAAGTAATTGTGGGGTGTATGTTCGGTGGTACCCGACACCCCAACATTTTTGGTTCCTATTAAAATGTGATTTCCTCGAGTGCTAGAAGCACAAGGTATCCATCTTATGTGCAAAGAAGGGATGTTGAATCAAATGTGGAATGAACCATTGGGTAGATACAAGGGTGGCAGGTGTACTCGTAACTTAGCTTGATGTGGATCTAAGAAGTTGATTCTTCAATTGCAGGAGTAATGTGAGATGGTTTGATCTCAGTTTTGGGACCAAGATTAATGAACCATGAATGTGAATAAAATTACAAACTAGTGGTTACAATGTCTGAGGAACCATGCAATTTAGTTGATGCATTCTTCTTTATATGGGCATCAATGACAAGGTTAGATGCAAGTACAAAAGGAGCATGGAAGAAAATGAGCGAGCATGGGAAAGCGAGAGGATGAAGCAACAAATGGTGATGGCGTAGTCACCATGAAGACACATGAAAAAATTAATGGAGTAGCTTGTATGTAAATGGGAATGTGGCTGTAAAATCTGGTAAGGCATGCATATCCCTGGTAACTCACTGGTAAAGTCAGGAAATAAACCTAGGTGATAGGGGGTGTGTGTGAGATCCCAAATTTAAGCTTAAAGGGGGGATTTTTAGGGTTAACCTTGACTTGGGACTAATTCAAAGGTGGTTTAGATCTAGCACATAGTTTTTGGGCACATGATTTTGTGTATCCCATGGTATTTTACATGGTATTTGGTGGCCCATGGGATTGTCCCATGGTATTGCATGTAAGGAACTCTTTATAAGGCTTGAGGAGGCCCCATTGTAAATTTCCATGGAGGTGAGTGGTGGCTAGCTCACTTGGCTTGGCTTGGCCAGTTTAGTTCAAGGGGATAATATATCTACTATGATGGTTTTTCTCGGTTTTGGGTTTTCCACGTAAACATTGTGTGCCTTTCTTAAATTTGTTTCTATGTGGATTTGTGTTCTCTTATTATTAAGTATATGCATTCTCATTTAAAATCCTAAGAACAATGTAAACAAGTTTCCGGTGCCTTATCATGGAATAGGGTGGTAGAGTTAATAATAAAAGATTATTTGGATCATGATACATATTTGACCCAATGGTAAATTGATATAGAATATGGTGCAAAAGATAGAAATGTAAGCAATATCCAACTTTCATTTTTATATTTCAAATTCCAATGTTTTTTTCTCGCAAAGTATCTTATACATATAGTTACTAATTCTTGACAATCCATTTATAACGTGTTGAGCTTGTAAGTGAAACATCGTAAGGCCATGTGGTGCAATAACATAAAATATCACACTAAATAGTTAGATGGCAAGAGGAAAAAATGTGATAGTGGTATAACTACAATTTTCCAAATTACTAATATTTCCCACGTGGGAGATAAACTTACTGCCACATTGGATTTGAGGTACCATGGATATCTAGAAGACATATTGGATATAGACTTTGAATCTTTCAAAGTGGTATATTTAAGGTGAGGTGGTACATATTGTTGTTGCAAGGTGATGAAAGGACGATTATTAATCATGCCAATGAATTTACCATGATTAATACTAATAGGTACAAGCCAAATACAACCCTATGTACTTCCAAGTTAATGTGAGTAGGTAATTGTTTTCAAAGGTAATAGGTAGAGTAGGTTGATCATTTGTTGTTATGTTTGTGTTAAGTTTTCTATGTTTCCATAGCTTAAGTCCTAACTTGATTAGCATTTAATACATTTTCATAATAACAACATAAAGAGGATCATTGAAAGAAACACAATCACAAGGTACACAGTAATTTACCCTGGGAAACCCTAAAGGAAAAAACCTAGAAAAACTTCCTCAATATAGATTACCAGTATGTAATGACCAAAGAAAAAAATCTCATAGATAGAGAGACCAAACCCCAAGCATAAGAGACAAGACACCAAATACATTGGCCAACCTCCTTCTCTGTCTCTCTTTCTTTCCATCTCTTGCGCAATACAAGTGTGAGTGAGTGTGTACAAACGAGGGAGGGAGCCTCCCTATTTATACTAAACTTCCCAACTGACTCTTACCCTAACTATACCGATCTACCTAACTAGAAAGGGTGACCTACCTAGGTAAACTTCACAATAATAATTATATTCATCTTTTATGGGTGTTAATGACCTGACTTACAACTGAGGGTATACCTCATGACATTTACATGACCTTTTAAATCAATAACATCTCCTGAACTAGGAATAATAATAATGTGAATTACAAGTAGAATATTCTTCGAAGTTACATTATTTCAACACTCCCCCTTAACAAGAAGGGTATTCTACTGACCTCAACAACAACTGGTGTGGATCTACAAAACATCATCGAAAGGAGAGAGAGAGGAGGAGGTAACATCAACATCATATTTTGGAACATTTCCTGGTACATCTATAGATCATCGAAATTTTTGAACAACATCATCATATTCAACACGAAGCTAGAGTATCAACATATTCAGTACAGAGCTAAAGTATCATCATGAACATCTTCAGTACATATATAAAGTATCATCATATGCAACATGAAATTGCAGCATCATCATCTACTGCATGGATATGGAACATCATCAATAGCATGCAACTAGAGCATCAACATCTGTAGTATGGAATTGGAGCATCATTTGCAGCATGGAGCTAGAAAATAATTGTATGCATCATGGAACTGAATCATCATCTGCAACATGGGACTAGGGAATCATCATATGTAACATGGAACATCATCATATGCATCATGGAACTAAATCATCATCTATAGCATCGGACTGGGGCATCATCATCTCTAGCATGGAGCATCATCATCTGCATAAAAACTGATACATCACTAACATCGACAGCACGAGGTTGGATCATCAACATAAAGCTAGAATTACAACAACAACGATAACATGAGGCTGACTCATCAGCATAAAGCTGGAATAACAACAACAACATGTGATATCATCATCAACAGTTCAAGGATGGAGAAACATCATCTAGGGCAGGTGTAACAACAACTAACATGATCCTTCCTTTTGGAATTTTTGGATCATGGACAACACATCTATGTACTCAGAAAATACTTCCTTTCAGAATTACGGGATAAATTCTTTGTGGATCTAACAATACTAATCATAGGTAACACATACATACTTAGGTTGATTTTTCCTTTCATAATTATGGGATAAATTCCATCACTGACATCCTGGACGATCCTTCCCTTTAGAATAACGAGATCAAGTCCACTTCTAATATTCTAGACAATCATTCCTTTCATAATTTTAGGATCAAGTCCACTACTAACATTCTGGATGATCCTTCCTTTCATAATTTCCAAATCAAGTCCACTACCAACATTCTGGACAATCCTTCCTTTCGGAAGTATAGGATCAATTCCACTACTGACAATCTGGACGATCCTTTCTTTCATAATTATAGTCCATCAAGACCACTACTGACATTGTGGATGATCCTTCCTTTTGAAATTCCAAGATCAAGTCCACTACTGACATTCTAGACGATCCTTCCTTTTGGAATTATGGGATCAATTCCACTACTCACATCCTAGATGATTCTTCCTTTTGAAATCATGGGATCAAGTCCACTACTCACATTCTAGACAACCCTTCCATTCACAATTAAGGGATCAAGTCCACCACTAACATTTTGGATGATCCTTCCTTTCAGAATTACAGGATCAAGTCCACCACTAACATTTTGGACAATCCTTCCTTTCAGAATTACGGGATCAAGTCCACCACCAACATTCGGGATGATCCTTCCTTTCGGAATTAGAGGATCAATTCCACCACTAACATTCTAGATGATCCTTCCTTTTGGAATTACGAGATCAAGTCCATTACTCATCAGTATTTGAGACGATCCTTCCTTTTGGAATTATTGGATTAAGTCTAAGGATGATTAGTCCTCCACATCAACATTTAATATGATCCTCCCTTCCGAAATTATGGGATCAATTCTAAGGATGATTAGGTCTTCAACATCAACGTTTAAGATGATCCTTCCTTTCTGAATTATGGGATCAATTATAAGGATTGTTAGTCCTTCCACATCTACATGTTGGACAATCCTTCCTTTCAAAATTACAGGATTAAGTCCAACAAGATCAACATCTAAGACAATCCTTCCTTTTGAAATTACGGGATCAAGTATAAGGATGATAAATCCCAACATCAACATTTTGGATGATCCTTCTTTTAAAAATTATGGGATCAAGACCAACAAGATCAACATTTAAGACAATCCTTCCTTTCGGAATTATGGGATCAAGTCTAAGGATTATCAATCCCAACTTCAACATCTTGGACGATCCCTCCTTTCAAAATTACAGGATCAAGTCCAACAATATCAACGTTTAAGATGATCCTTCCTTTTACAATTATGGGATCAAGTCTAAGGATGATCAATCCCAACTTCAACATCTTGGATGATCCTTCCTTTCAAAATTACGAGATCAAGTCCAACAAGATCAGCATTTAAGACGATCCTTCCTTTCGGAATTACAGAATCAATTATAAGGATGATCAATCCCAACTAGGCTTCCTATTATGATAAGGATTCCAAAATATCAATACTACTCCCCCTTTCGAGAGAAGTCCTTACAGACAACACCAAGCTTTTCTTGGAAGTGTTCAAACTTCACATGAGACAAAGGCTTAGTCAGCACATCTCCAACTTGCTCATATGTGCTCACATATTGGATCTTTATAACTCTCTTTTGTACCATGTCACAAATGTATAAGTAATCCATTTATATATGCTTAGTCTTATCATGTAATAGAGGGTTCTCTCTCATCTTCATGAAACTTCGCCGTATCACATAGAATCACAGTAGCATCCATCTCCAGATCGAATAGATTTGATAACAACTTATGAAGTCATATGGATTCACAATTGTCGAAACAAGCTGAAATATATTCCACTTATGTAGTGTTGAGAGAAATGATGGAATGCTTCCTTATTATCCATGAGATCATGGATGACCCCAAACTGAAACGTCCTCCTGAAGTGCTCTTTCTATGTGAGACACTTCCTGCCCAATTTGAATATGTATAACCATATAGTCTGAAGTCATGATCTCTAGTATAACTAAGACCATAGTCTATCATACCTATTAGGTACCTCATCACATGATTTGCATATACTAATTGAACATGCATGGGTTCAAATAGATATTGACTCAAAGTATTCACAACAAAGCATATATATGGTTGGGTATTCATCAGATACATAAATGAACCAATGATATGTCTGTATAGTGTCGCATCTACTAATATTGATGAAGCATTAGCCAACAACTTCAAGTGTGTATCCATGGGTGTGGCCATGGATTTACATTCCAACATGTCAAACCTTTTTAGTATTTCCACTGCATGCTTCCCTTGGTTAAGGAAGATTCCTTCCGAGCTACCACACTTCAAGACCTAGAAAATAATTCATCAAGCCAAGGTATTTCATCTTGAATTCTACAGTGAGCTTCTTCTTACACTCTGAGATTTGCTTCTCATTTCCTACCCGGAATAATTCATCCACATACAACAACAATATGATAGGTTTATCATCCATAACCTTGAAGTAAAAGTTAGGATCAACATTACTTTTGGTAAATCCCAAGCTTTTCAAAAAACTATTGATTCTTCCATACCAAGCTCTTGGAGCTTGTTTCATTCCATATAGATTCGTCTTCAATTTATAAACATGTGTTCTTCTATCTTTGACTTCAAAACTTTGTGGTTTTTCTATGTACACTTCTCGATACTTCCATCTGTTGTATGTTTTATCTTGTAGATCCATTTGGAAGATACCACACTTTTTCCTTCTAGCTTGGGAACTATTTCCCATACATCATTCTTCATTATGGATTGGTATTCTTCTGTCATAGCTTCTACCCATTCTTTATTTTGAACAACTGCTTCAAAAAGTAGGTTCTTTGACTACAATACCACACATCAAAGCCACATACCTAGGAAATGGCTTTGGTTTATTTTTCTTCCTTGTGGATCCTTCTAGAGCACCATACCTTTCTGCTTCTTGAATCATCTCATGGGACCAATATGGCTTTCTCTTGTGGTAAATATGCATGTGGGGAGGTTCTTGGTGCTCCAACATATCATGTTCTTTTGGAATATCAACATCATGAGAAGGTGCAACTTCCTTCATCTGTTCAACAGCTTTGGGAGCTACAACTTTCTTGA
The DNA here is from genome assembly GCA_001517045.1 of Pseudotsuga menziesii. NCBI lineage: Eukaryota > Viridiplantae > Streptophyta > Pinopsida > Pinales > Pinaceae > Pseudotsuga > Pseudotsuga menziesii. The sequence continues at coordinate 29,427 of LPNX010578833.1, read as the reverse complement.
CTTGTATCTTCATGAAAGGTTGCATCCTTCAATCTTTAGGTTTGGTATACTTATGACTATGTTGCTCACATGTGATAGAGATTTTTATAACTTTATGTGAGAAATCCTTCTATGATCTTGTAGAACCATGGATAAAGGCTTCTTTTGAGTGACCCCTCAATCATACATGCCACACTCTAGTGATAGATACATATTCTAGAGAACCTATTCTTCAACTTATACTTTTGCTAACTTCCTAGGAGGTTCTTCTTCTTCTTCTTATGCTAAGTTATCATGATTTTTTTTATTATTCTTCCTCATAAATTATTCTTTCTTTGTCAGACAATTTTCGGTAATATGTCCTATCTTATCACAATGGTAACATTGATAAAAGGAGAAATCCTTCTACTTGTAATAGCCCTTTTTATTCTTTTGAAACTTCTTAGGAGGATAAGACCCCTTATGAGTTTCCTTATTGAAATGATGCTTTCCTTTTCTTCTCCTAGTATGAGTAGATAGAGCATGGTCATCTTCTCTAAGTAGTGCTTCTCTGTTAACTATTCTAGCTTCTTCTTGAACACATTCTTCCCATAGAATATCAAATTTTAGGATTTCCTTCCTTGCACATATTGTCTGGATAAAGGAATCCCATGGTCTAGTAATACCATTGAGAGCGGTCATTACTAGTTTAGTTTCATCAATCTTGTCTTCAATTGCTTCTAGTTGTTCTTTGAATTGAGAGACCCTTGTGAAGTAGTCATGGATAGATTCACCCTTGCTCATATTTGTACTTTTGAGTAGGGCTCTCAACTTCATATTTCGGTTGATGTTTCTTCCTTCATACATTCCTGATAGGGCATCAAACTATTGCATCCCCTCCCCTCTTGTCAATGGAGAGGACACGATGACTGCTGCTATCTAACTAGGCCCATGAACATAAACAAAAATGCATTGAGATAAAAGACATATACAGTTGTATAACAAATGAAAATACAATAGAAGCAAATAGATTCATGCATTCATTCAATATCTTCATAATAATTTTTAAAACAAATACTTTGCAAAAGTATTACATGGAGTACTTTTCTTGAAAATGAGCTACCTTGAGAAACTAGCTATCGCGTTGCAACATTCCACCCAACCATAGGCCATTTGTGCTAATCAATATCTCATCACAACTTCCACCCTCAAGTTGGGCATGGTTTCCACAAGGCAAAAGGGAACAACAGGATCACACGTAGCCAAATATACATCAAGGTTCAGTCGAGCCAATCTATAGTTGGGTTTATCAGGATGCTAAGGCAGTGGAAAGGATGAATTGCTAAGCTAGTGAGCTCAACCACAGCTCTATGGACACCTGCACAATATCTATCTATCTTAGCCTCCACAATACTTACACACCCAACACAAGGAAGTATTCCCTTCACTGCTACATAGTCCCTCAGGCCATACCTTCCCTTCCCGTGTTCTCCTAGGTGTCCATAGAAGATTATCCAACCCCTCTTGATCTTTTTGTGAGGTTCCTCTCTTCACTAGGTTTATCAAGCCCATTTTGGGCCTCTTCCACTCCTAAGTCTTCCTTATATTTCTGACCATAGCAAGGATGCAAATAACAACAAAACACAAGTGTTGGGTATGAAGGAAAACGTCCTGGGAACAAAAAACGACATGGTAGAAAGGGTAAGCAACCCTGGGAGAGCAACTCGATTTCAGAAAACATTCTTGGGAATTCTAGGAGAAAAAATGACCTCTTCATACCCCCATATCATGAATCTCTCTTCCCAGCCACTGAGCAATACAAAAACAGATTTCTCAGCATGGAAGAATGAAGGAAAATGCAGAAAATTGTGAAGAAAAATGCCCAACTAGCTGTTGTTGCATGAGGAAGAGAAACACATGGGTGAGGAATGGTTTGGGCACAAAATTTTGGGTGTTTTCTTGCCCCATAATAAAAAAATGATTTTCCAAAATTGATGGCTTTCCCCAATACAAAATTGACTTCCATACCTTTCCATTCCCAATGCATTAACTGCCTCAACCAATTTCTAGAAGAATTAAGTGATTGGGTGCATAAGACAAAATGGGTAGTTGATATTTTATGGGTTCTCTCATTGACATTTGGATTTACACTATTGGCGCAAGGGTTTGAATAATTTCCCTCCCTATTCCTTGTGAAATCATGCCGCCATCTCTTGTTGCATTGCATAGCTAGTTATGGGTATTTTATTAAATTGCATATTTACATGATGTCTCAATTTATACTATGTCTGGCTAGCACGAGAACCATAGGCATCAATTTTTAATTGTTGATACATAAAATGCTAAATCGATGGTGGGGCATTGGCCTTGAGCTCCTCACCATGATTTAATAACGTTATTTACATCATGTACAATTTTAATGCAATAAGGGTCAAAATCAAGATATTACATTCCCCTCCCCCTTAATTTAGCACTGTCCTCAATGCTTTTCAAAATTGAACAAAAACGGATGTGCCACTCTCATGGCATCCTCCAACTCCCATGTAGCCTCATCAGGACCGTAGTGTTTCCATTTCACCTTTACCTATCCAACAGCTCCGTTCCAGAGCATTGTTAGCTTCTTATCTAGGATGCACAATGGATCAGTTTAGAACTCTCCCTCGGGTTCCACCTTGATCACATCCCAATTAATCACATGGTTAGGATCATGTACATATTTATCAAGCAAAGAGACATGAAAAACATTATGAGCTCTAGCGCTAGCAGGCAATGCAAGCCTATATGCAACTGGCCCTATTCTTTCAAGCACTTAAAATGGCCCACAATATCTAGGTGATAGCTTGTCACAACTCCCAAAATTCAAGGAACTCTTCCTTGGTCTCACTCTAAGATAAACATGATCCCCAACATTGAACTCCCTATGCACTCTATGCTTATGTGCATAGATTTTCTATCTATCTTGGGATGCTTTCAAGTTCTGCCTGATATTTGCAACCTTTTGCTCCATTTCCTTAAGCAATTATGGACCAAGAACAATTCTATTCACTGGATTATCCCAAGTCACTGGTGTCCTACACCTTCTTCCATATAAATCCTCATATGGACTCATTCCTAATGATGCTTTCTTCCTGTTATTATATGCAAAATTTACTAAGTGTAAATAACCCTCCCACTTGGATGGTTTGTCCATTACATACATGCAAATCATGTCTTCAAGCACCTGATTTACTCTCTTTGTTTGTCCATCAGTTTGAGGATGGTAGGCGGTGCTAAAGTTCAGCGTTGTACCCAAATATACAAAGAGACCCTTCCAAAAATTTGAAATAAATATGTATCCCTGTTAGAAATTATTGCCTTAGGAAATCCATGCAATCTGAAAATTTCCTTCATGAAAATATTTGCAATGGCATCGACTTTATATGTGGACTTGACTGGTATAAAATGTGATTCCTTTGTTAACTTGTCTACCACAACCATGATGGAATCATGTTGTCTCATATTCATTGGAAACCTTGTAATAAAATCCATGGAAATGACTTCCCATTTCCATTCCAAGATTGGAAAAGGTTGCAACAAACCTGCTAGGTGTTGATGTTCCACCTTCACCTGTTGATATTTCATGCACTTAGAAATATACTCAGCAATGTCCTTTTTCATTCCCATCCAAAAATACTATTTTTTGGATATATAAATTCTATTCTGATATCATGGGTGACCAGAATATGGAGCTTGATGGATTTAATCCATAACATTCCTCCTCATGTCTGCCACATTTGGAATATAAATTCTATTCTTATAAGTAAGAATTTCGTCTCCTTCCAATTGATATCCGTCATACTTCCTTTCGAGGTTTTTTTGCTGCAACTTGTCCTTTATTTGCACGTACACTTCATCCTCGTCACTATGGTTAATAATCTACTTCCTCAAATCTAGTTGGCAAGTACTAAGAAATGCCACATGCATTTCATGTACCTTCTTGGTGAGTGCATCAGACACCTTGTTTTCTTTCCCTTTTATGTGTTTGATTTCAAAATCAAATTCACACAAAAATTCCAACCATCTAGCTTGCCTAGCATTTAAAGTTGGCTGATCAAACAAGTATTTCAGACCATAATGGTCTATCCTTCGCTAAAATTTCCTTCCCATTAAGTAATTCCTCCACATCTTTAGAGCATGTACTATGTGTGCAAGTTCTAAATCATGAGTAGCATAGTTCTTCTCATGCTCCTTCAACTTTATTAACTAATAGTATACCATGTGGTTGTCTTGCATAAGAACTCCTACAATTTCTTGATTGCATGCATCGATGCACACCACAAAGGCTTTTTCTGGGTCTGCAATTTTCAAAATAGGTGCACTGGTAAGAAGATTCTTCAACCAATGGAAGATTTTGTCACATCTTGGTGTCCATTCAAAATTTATCCCCTTCTTTTGCAAGGAAGTGATTGAATGTGAGACCTTGGAGAATCCTTCAATGAACCTCCTGCAATACTCAGAAAGTCCCATAAAGGATCTCATGTTTGTCACATTTCTTGGAGTTAGCCAATTCATAATGGCCTCAATCTTCACAGGGTCCATAGATATTCCTTCATCTGAGATAATGTGACCCAAATATGAATTTTATCTTTATAAAATTCACATTTGCTCAACTTGGCATACAACTTATTCTCCCTTAGCAATTGCAATGTCATTCTCAAATGTTCTTCATGCTCTTCTTCATTCTTAGAATAAATAATAATGTCATCTAGGAAGACAATAACAAACTTGTCCAGATACTTCCTAAAAGCACTATTCATGAGACACATGAATGTAGCTGGTGCATTTGTGAGACCAAATGGTACCACCACAATCTCATAGTGCTCATACCTTGTTCTAAAAGTTGTCTTATGAATATATTCCTCTTTGATTCTTACCTGATGGTAACCATACCTCAATTCAATTTTTGAAAATACCTTTGCTCCTCTCATTTGATCAAAAATGTCATCAATTTGAGGTAATGGGTATTTATTCTTCATAGTAACTTTGTTCAACTTCCTATAGTCAATACATAACCTAGGTGTCCCATATTTCTTTTTCACAAATAGAACTAGTGCTCCCCATGGGGACACACTTGGCCTGATATAATTGTTTTCCAACAACTCTTGTAATTACATTTTCAGCTATAACAATTATGGTGTGATCATCCTGTAGGGTGTCTTGGACACTGGTGCAGCTCCCGACACAAGGTCAATTGTAAAATCAATGTCTCTCTTTGGAGGAAGTCCCAGAATCTCATAAAAAAAAATCCTTGAATTCTTGCAATATCGGATAGTCCTCCAACTTAAGAGTTTCATTTTGTGTTGCCTCCAAAACATTGGCTGCATACAATCGACAACCCTTCCTACATAACTTCTTCAACTGCATTGTTGAAACCTACCTAACATAAATCACCTTTGGAATGCCTCTTACAACCCTTGTGTTTCCATCTTCATCCATGCATTCAAATGTCCTGTTGTAGCAGTCAAGTTTAACCTTGTGTTCTTCTAACTAGTCCCTTCCAATGAGAATATCATAGGAACCAAGTGGTAGAATATTCAGGTTTGCATAAGTGAATAGCCCGTCCATATCTAATGGAAATTTCTCTACAATTTCACTAACTTTTCTCTTGGTTCCAGTGGCTAGTTGAACTAACCATGATTCAATATGATTTAATTTCTTAAAATCACAAATATCAACAATTTTAGGAGTGATATAACTGTGAATGGATCTGGCGTCAATCAAAATAGAAATAGGTTGCTTAGCAATATTACCTTCAACTTCAACCACAACTGATTGATGATCTTCCTGGTGGTCCTCTAGTGTTGCATAGATTCTATAGATGGTCCTTGCCACTTAACCCACAATTTCATCTCCTTGGATGTTGTGAACTTGACTTTCATTCCCATTCCGATGCGAACAATTCCTATGCATATGGTCTCCTCCACATCCCCAACGTTGAAGTGGTTCTCGTGTCTCCTTTGGATCTCTTGGCTTGTCTCCCATCATTCTGGTTGGCTTAGTCATAGCTTGTGATGGATGCCTTTGCTGATTTCAGAAGTGATAGGGTTTGAAACCTTTCTTCCTTTGGTCAAAATTCTCATTCTTCCTGTCCTTCCATGCCTTATGGAAATAATTTTTTCTTTTGTTTTGATCATAGCAATACTTGGCCTTCCTTATTTCCTCTTATAGACTTCAAGGTTCATCAAATCCATTCCTATATTTATATGACTAAGGTATCCCACTTAGAAAATGTTGAATTTTCACCTTATCATCTCGAATATACCTGGAATACCTCAATAGTTCTAAGAATTTGTTTACATGTTCTTCCATGGTCAACTGTCTCAATTTCAGCTCATGGAACTATTTAATCTTATCATCTTAATACCTATCAGAGAGGTACTTCTACTTGAAATATTTCCTGAACTACTTCCATACAATCTTTCTTTCATTGATCTTCTTCACTTTCCTGAGGATCTCCCACCATATAGATGCTCTTCCATTTAAGTTGAAGATGGCTACCCTTGCCTTTATATTTCCAGAGTAGTCTTGGACTTGGAAATACTTTCTCATCCCAAGAAGCCAAGATTCAGCTTCTTAACCAGATTTTACCTCACCATCAAATATAAGAGGCTTTGCCTTCTTAAATTCACCATATGAACTATACTTGTAATGCCTCTTCCTCTTACTCTAGTGAGATGAAGAGCTTGAACCCCCAATGGATTCTTTAGAGTCAGATGATCCACTAGAATATATTTCTAGAGTATATGTTCTATCTCTAGAAATTATTCTTGAGCTATTGGACCTCTTGCGGGAATTTCTCCTTGAACTAATCCTACTCCCTTATGGATTTATTGTCCGATGCCCAGGGTTTATTTGCCTTTGGATGTCTATCAAAATCTGTAGCATGGATGCATTCAACTAATTTTGCTCTTCCTAAGCTTTAATCATCCTTTCATTATCTTCTCTGCAACTTTGTAAATCCACCTGTAGGCTCCTCATGGTGGTTGCAATATCTGGGGGAGCCTCTTGATTTCTTCTCCCATTGGATTTTGTTTCAACATTCTCAACCTGTATGTTTTCTCCCATGGCATCTATCTCGGGCTCATAGGGATCCTATGCATCATTCATGATGTTGATCTTCTTGTCCCAACCAAGACCAAATTTTCCAAATTACACTGTGTGGAATGTTTCCTTTTATGTGACTATGATTCTGCAAAATGTGTTCATAAACACAATTGTTAGATGCATGGCATTCTCAAAAATTTATAAATTTCTTACCTTCATTTGGAAAAATACTATATTGACAACTTGTCAAAACATAGACCTTTCTCACAGTCAACGAGTGTCTCAAGGGGGGGACGGCGGTCAAGGGGGCTTGCCCCATTATGGATATGATCTTTTGATTTCATGCAATCTGACACATAAGTTCACGATCATTTTTCAATTTTTCTGGCACCTGCAAAATCCATTGAAAAACTGTTGAATTCTCTGTTTCAACGGACTTATCATTTTTCCTCTAATCGATGAACTCACCGATTTTCTCCGACATGTTGGTGCGACTCACCTTTTTCTTCTGACGTATCAACAAAACTTTTCAAGTTTTTCCGACACATATCGACACAACTCACCTTTTTGCATCAATAGACAAAACTCAACTTTTTGTTCCGACGTATCGGCAAAACTTGCCAAACCTTTTCGACGTATCGACAAAACTCGCCAAGTTATCCGACGTATAGGCAAAACTCACCAAGTTTATTCGATGTATTGGAAAAACTCTCCAAGTTTATCTGGCGTATCAGAAAAACTCACCAAGTTTATCTGATGTATCGGCAAAACTCATATTTTTCTTCCGACATGGAAATTTCAAACACTTAGAAAAATTTTGAATTTTTTTCTTTCTTTCTCAGAAAACTCACCAGTTTCTTCCGACATGTGTCGAAAAACTCAGCTTAACTTGCCAACGTATCGACAAAAATTGCCAAATTTTGTCGACATGGAAATTTTCAAAAAACACTTAAAAAAATTCTTTCTTTCTTTTTGACATCGATGAAACTCATCCATTTCCTCTGACATGTGTCGGCAAACTCAGCGTAACTTGTCGACGTATCCGCAAAAATTGTCAAGTTTTGCTGACATGTTTATACTTGGAAAAGTTTCGGTTTCACGTCGATCTCACCAAATATTCTGACATGTATCAGTGAAACTCAACCTTTCACGTCAACACGTATCGCCGCAACTTCGTTGGTGCAACTCATCCAACACAGAAACTTCAAAAACACTTAGAAAAAATTTTGAAAATTTTTCTACCTTTCTCTGCTGACCAGTGCTCAACAGGGGGTAATATTACCTCTATCAACTGTTCATCTTGGCCCATTTAGTCCTAATACTATAACCTGTGGGGTCTTATATCAGACTATCACGTCCCCTCCCCTCTCTCCAATGGAGAGGATGTGACGACTGCTGCTATCTGACCGGGCATCTAGCCCCATGAGCATAAACAAAAATGCATTGAAATAAAAGACATATGTAGTTGTATAACAAATGAAAACATAGCAGAAGCAAATACATTCATGCATTCATTCAATATGTTCATAATAATTTTTAAAACAAATACTTTGTAGAAGTATTACATGCGGTACTTATCTTGAAAATGAGCTTCCCTGAGCAACTAGCTGTGCCGTTGCAACGTTCCATCCAACCATAGCCCAATTGTGCTCATTAATCTTGCATCACAACTGCCACTCCCGAGCTGGACATGATTTCCACAAGGAAAAGGGAAAAACATGCTCACACATAGCAAAATACACACTAAGTTTCATCTAAGACAATCTACAATTGGGTTTATTAGGCTGCTAAGGCAGTGAAAATGATTAATTTATAATCTAGTGAGGTCAACCATAGAGTTATGGACACCTGCACAAGATCTATCTAGCTTCGGCCTCCACAATATCTACACACCCAACACAAGGAAGTATTCCCTTCACTACTACACAGCCCCTTAGGCCATGCCTTCCCTTCCAGTGTTCTCCTAGGTGTGCATATAATATTATCCAACCCCTCTTGATATTTTTGTGAGGTTCCTCTCTTCACTAGGTTTATCAAGATAATTTTGGACCTCTTCCACTCCTAATTCTTCCTTATAGTTTCGACCAAAGCAAGGATGCGCATAACAACAAAACACAAGTGATGGGTATAAAGAAAAACATCCTGGGAACCAAAAACAAAATGGTAGAAGGGAAATCAACCCTGGGAGAGAAACTCGATTTCAGAAAATGTTATTGGGAATTACAAGAGCAAAAACGATGTGGAGAACCTTCTGCAATAAACAATCAAAATGCACGATATAACAGAAATATTGGAGCACAAAAGAGATTTTATTGATTGTGAGCCACTTCGAGGAGGAAACCTCCTTTGAGAAAGCTTAATACAAAAAAACTCTTCAATGATTTCATTGGCCTCAATACTTAGTTATATACTAAGTCTAATCTAAACAACTATTACTCCCCATGAATGTGGGATAATACAACATACTAACCGGACAACTTAACATCAACTATTAATCCCCATGAAAGTGGAATAATACAACATACTAATGGGATGAATTACAAAGCATATACGTCCAATAAAATATACTAACAAAATAAAGAGGAGGGTTCACACGGGTTCTTAATATCCCCTCCCTCTTAGAAAAGCTTTGTCCTCAAAGCTTAAGATGTGGAAATTGTTGCCGAATCTGAAGGAGTGGTTCCCATGTAGCATCCTCTGGTTGCATGCTGTGCCACTGAATTGAATACCTTTGTGAGGGACCGAGAGAGAAGCTGAAAAGTGTGCTTATTGAGGATGGCCTTCGACTTCAAAATGATGGATCCTTCATTATCCCATTATGGTAAAACAATTTGTGCGCTGATGTTGGTGCCAATCACTTGTTGAATGCAAGAAGGAGGAAGTGCCAATTTATAAGCAGCATACACAATCTTTTGAAGAACTGTATATGGGCCAGAGATATTTGGAGTGAGTGTTTGATTCCCTTTTTATTTCAAGGAGGATTGCTTGTAAGGCTGCAGACAAAGAAAAACCATATCACCAACTTGAAAAGTGCACTCAGAACGGTGTTGATCGGCTTGTTGTTTCATGCAGGCTCTTGCCATGTGAAGATTGTCTTGCAGGAGGTGAATATTTTGATGTCAGTTTCGAAGAACCATGTCAACTACCTGAACTGGTGAAATGTTGGGGGTGGATGGAAGGAGTACTGGAGGTGCGTGACCATAAATTACTTCATATGGAGTCATTTTAGATGCAATATGGTAGGAATTATTGTACCGCCATTCAGCGAGAGGGAGCCACTTTTCCCACTGATGTTGTTCTTCAGCGGTGAAACAACGAAGATAAGTTTCCCAATATTTGTTGACGACTATAGTCAAACCATCTATTGGTGGGTGATAAACTGAACTCATATGCAGTTTGGTGTTAGTGAGGCGATAATGACTTGTGAAAGTTGTGTTGCGATCTGAGACAATGGAAGAAGGGATTCAATGAAGAAGGAATATCTGGTCCATGAAAATTTGTGCGATTGAAGATGTGGTATATGGATGGATGAGAGCACAAAAATGACTATATTTGGAGAGTTGATCCACCACAACCAATATTGCGGTCTTCCCTCCATATTTAGGGAGCCCTTGAATGAAATCCATCGAAATATATGTTCAAATCCTTGTAGGGGTGGGAAAAGGGTTCGAGCAATCCGGAAAGGAGTGTAGTTTCACCCTTGTGGCGCTGACAAGGAGTAAATTCAGCATCCATATGTTGAATTTTTCGTTGCACCCCCTTTCAAAAGAAGTTACGTCATGCCAGCTCATATGTTTTGATGAACCTAGAGTGCCCTGCCAATGGAGAAGCATAGAGCTCATAAAAGACCGCATGTTTAAGGTTTGTGCTCTGGGGAAGCACCAGACGACTCATGTATTGTAGAGAAAATCCATCCCAAGATGAATATGGTACCATAGAAGGGTTATTTTCCAACTGTTGGATGATTTCAGATAATGAGGAGTCATTGACATAGCCTTGTTGAACAGAGTGTAACCAAGTGGGAATATGCATATAAATAACTGAAACAGAAACATGGGCATCAAATGTGTGGAAAAGAGCATCCACCATAAGATTGTCCCAAGCTTTCTTATAGTCATAATCCTTGAGTTTACTAACCCATTTATGTTGTGTTGGGGATGAGACCCGTTGTTCTAGGAAATATTTCAAACTTTGATGATCAGTCTTACTGCAGAAAGGATTCTCTAAGAGGGATGGCCACCACTTCTGTGCTGTGTGCAAAATAGTCATCATTTCCTTCTCATATGTAGAGGTGGATAGATTATTTCCAGAAAGGGATTTGTCGATGAATGCAATGGTATGTTCATCTTGAAGGAGGACAACCCCAAGTCCATTGTCATAAGCATCACTCTCAAGAGTGAAGAGCTTGGAAAAATTAGGGATCTGAAGGGTGCATCGGAATGAAAGATCCAAGGGAGTAGTTGAGACTACTGAAGGTTGCATCTAAATGAAATGGAGCTGAGTGATGACACCATGTGAATTCGTCTTAAGGATATTTTTCATGTGATGGGAACTAATGATGCTGAGAGAACCTAGTTGTAAGCCATTGAATGTGTGTTTGTTCCCACTGACTGATAATTGCATCCACAGTTCTGTAAAATCGCATAAGATGGGTCCAAGTGTGCGTAACCATTGAGTTTCCAAAATCACATCACATCCTCCTAGAGGCATGGAAAACATCTTAGAGTGCAAGTTATAATATCCAATAGAGATACACACATTGCGACACTTTCCTTTTCAAGGTAAGGTGCTCCCATTAGCAACCATGAATTTAAAGATGGATCAAGGATGGACAAAACTATCAGCTTGTTTGGCAATCTGAGGTTCAATGAAGTTATGAGTGCTACCAGGAATCAATGAGTATTGTAAGAGGAATCTTCTTGAAGAAACCCTTCACCTGCATGGTTTGTGGGGTAGTGACTCCGGTTAATGGATGGAGAGATATATTTGGGTGTTCATCATGAGAATGAGGGTCAATAGATGGCTGCTGAATGTTGACCTAATCATCTACTGGATCCTAAGCAGCTTCACAAATTTCAAGTGCAGGCGGAGAAACCACATCCAAGAGATAGAGCTTTTGTACAGTACATTGATGTCCTCGAGTGAATTTCCCATCACAATTATAACAAAGTCCTTTTTCCCTACGTGCTCGCATCTCGGCTTCAGACAAATGCTTGATAGGAGTGGGTCTAGGAGTTGGAGGGATTGGATGTCTTGGGGAAACCATATTTCTGAATGGAACAAAAGTGGATTTGGGGCATTGCTGAGTTTTGATATTGTCCTCCACCAACTTATCCAACCCTAGGATTTCCATCATTGTGTTGGGATAGAAAAGGTTAACCTCGGATCGGATTGTATCCTTAAGACCATTGATAAAACAACTCCTATAGAATGCATCAAAAAATCCTTCTGTGTGCTTGACTAATTTCTAAAATTTTGTCTAATACCCTCTCACAGTGCCAGTCTGGCGAAGTTTGGTGAAAACTCCTGTGAATTCATCAAAACCACCAAGGCCAAATCGGTGCAAAAGGAGTTGGAAAAAATCTGTCCATTGGGGCTCTTCATGATCCTTGATGTACCAACAAAACCATTTAAGGGATTCACGTTCCAAATGAAATGATGCTGTGATGTCCCCGGTTTCGACCCCGTTTGCATGATGTATATATTGTAATTAATCGTGGTGAGGAGCTCAAGGAAAAAGCCCCACCATCGATTTTGTTGTGTATGTTTCGGCAATGCGGATAATTGTCGATGGTATGCTGTGCTATAAGGAACATTATAATTCGGCATCATGTAAACACACACATCAATTAAAATAAACCACAACCAGCTACGGCAGTGCAACGTTGAATGAAAAGGGCATGGTTCCAAAGGATAAGGGGTGGGGGATGTCAAACCTTGGTTATGGGGGAAAAACCCAAGTTTTGTCACCTTGTTGATTTTCCATCTTCCCTTGTCAACCTCTTGAATGTTTTGTTGGGCAGCTGAGGAGTAATGGCTGCTGGTGGTTGAGGCAGTTAATTCCTTTGGGAGTGGGGTGGCAGGACTGTTAGTCCTTTTCCCACCTGCCCAATCCACCCACGTCTGCCCATTTTTCTCCCTCACACACTCTTCCCTGGTGAGTTCACTCTCACCATGATTTTGTTTTTGGATCCTCCTCACGCACAGGCTGGGGGGGTGGTTTTGGTCTCAGGCAGGCATTTTCTTGGCTCCACGAGTTGCTGAGCACCCACGCACTGAAAATTTGTGTCCTGGCTATTGATTGCTCATCCACGGACAAAAACAGAGCTGTTTTCTCCTCACGCAGGGCCTCCATTGTTGTGCAATCTCACGCAGAGGGATTCTTCCCTCGTTTTTCCTCTCACGCACAGGAATTTCTGGGTTTTCCCATGTTGTTCTTTTCCCAGTGAAATCGTGGGTGCTGTGGCTATCGAAAGTCGGTATTTTTCCCTTTCCTCTGCATGGTATTTATGTGTTTTCCCCACGTTTGCTGTGAGCTGTGCTCACTGAAACATTTCAGGGCTGTTGTTTCCCCACGTTGTTGGTTGTGTTGCTGGAGTCTTCCTTACATCTTTGGGGCTATGGTAATTTTGTTGAAGAGTCATTTTGGCCACGATAGGGCCAAGAATGACTCAGAATTTCTTTTCCCTGTTTAAGCTGTGACAGCTAAGTAATTGCCTGAGTGCAATGGTTAGTCTTCGAACTGTGCTGTCTTGGCTTGTCTGTTGAAAGCCCGTGAAACCTAGCTGTGTTGGTTTGCTGTTTGTGCCCCTTGGCTATGTATAAGCCTGCAATTGATTCTTATTCTGGAGGAATCATGTCCAGCTCGGGGGTGGCAGCGTTGCTGAGAGACTGATGAGCACGCTGGCCTACGGTTGGGTGGAACGTTGCAGCAGCGTAGATGGTTGCGGGTTAATTCTTCATCAAAAGATAAGTACTGCCGGTTACTTCATATCTGTAATTTATATTGATGTTAAATGCTGGAATGTCTATGTTTGCTTCCACTGATTGTTTAAAGGACTGTGCATCCTTGTATGATGAATTATGCCTGTTGTTTAGGTTTTAATTTTAGCATTGATCTCCTCTGTTTTATGTTCATGGGCTGTTTTCCCGGCTGTGTTGATGTTTGTCGCGTCCTCTTCGCCGGTTGAGGGACGGGGACGTGACAGATGCAATTGGGACTTTGGTGACATCAAAAGTGTTATGCAGATTAAAATATTGTTCTGCCTTGTATATCCATCCAGTTGGATCATCACCATTGAAGCGAGGGAAATAAATCTTTGACCCATGAAAGTTGTTGGAAGAAGAGAACTCGGTGTCTATAGAAGACTTAAGCTGTTGTCGGTTGCTTATGGTTGAATGCTGAAGATGGAGGTCGAGAAATCTTTGATCCAGATTTGTGAGTCTTCTTCCATTTGTCTATTTGCTCCTGCGTGGGTGACAACAACAAGATTTTTTTTTTGTTTTTTTTTTGGTGGGGGGGGGGGGGGGGGGGGAAAAAAAAAAATTTTTTTTTTTTTTTTTTTTTTGGGGGGGGGGGGGGGGGATGGATAGAAAAACAAAAACAGAGAGTGGGTAGTTGGAGTTGACTAGGTTTGGGACACTTTTTTGAAGGACAAGGAACAGAAAATGCAAATTTCAGAAGCGGGGTGAAAGAATGGAAAAATTTGTCAGAGAGGGACAATGATGCAGAATTCAGAAACAAACACTGTGGCAAAATTTGAAGGCGATTGGGTGAGAATTGAAGAAGTTATGAAAAATGTGGAATTTCAAGCTTCAGAAAGTGGAATTTGGGATAGGGTCCTCCATGAATGAAATATGTATAATGAAATGATGGGGGTGACTATGAATTTTCAAGGGAAATGGAACTAAATCAAGGAAGATATGGCTAAAAAAAACCAGAAATTTATAATCCTTTTTTTTTTTTGAAGAAATGATTTGTGGCGGTAAAAGAAAGTTGTGCTTTATCAACTTGAAATAGAGTAAATGATCTATAACAATTCTGGAATTTTGTGCATTATCAACTGTAAATAGATATGGACCTAGGAATATTCAGCTTCCTAATGGTTCAAAGGTATTCACTCGGCCACCAAGGCTATCTCAGGCTTGAGTATTGGGGCAGTAACTCCCACTTCACGGCGTAGCTAAAACTGCTAATCACTTAGCAAAAAATGACAGCTCTTTAGTTTTCCTCATGGATGGGAATCTAGTCAATTTGGTGGGGTTCATTACCCTTTTCACTTGGCAGGTCCTCTCAATGGCCAGCTACATAGGGGTTCCTGTGGTACTCATCACAATGAGTTTTAGGGCTATGCCCAAGTACTTCCCATAGCTAAGCGTATAGGGTTTATTCCCTAATCCGAATGAATAATACCACTGCAAGAAGAAGAACTACTGCAATAATCACAGTTCCAGAAAAAATGGGGAAGAAATTCCACCCGATGCCCAAAAAACCCGTAATTAGAGTTAGGGTTTTGAGATGAAATTTTAAAATCATCATAACCTGATCTATATTGCTCAGAATCACTATTATAGCCTATTTCTGGAACTAGAATAGCCACTCTGCTTCTACTTATGTAATCAGAATAGAAATCTAGGCATTCGAGCCAAAGAATTTTGCTCTGCAATTTTTGCGGTCGTCACCGAAATTCTGAAAAATTGCTGATTTTAAATCTGCGATATCTCCACTTCTAAAACTCCAAACGAGATGCTTTTTTTTTTAAAATGCATATTTTTGAAAGAGGAATTCATATATGCAACCTGTTTTTTCTAATTCTATGTAGAAATTTTCATAAATTGATCTAAAAGTCATCACCCAATTTTGCCCTCTTTTTTTTCCTTGGAAAGGAAAAAAAATCCCACTTGTTCCAACAAAACTGCTCTGATACCAGATGTGGAGAACCTTCTGCAATAAATAATCAAAGTGCACAATATAACAAAAATATTAGAGCACAAAAGAGATTTTATTAATCGCGGGCCACTTCGAGGGGAAAACCTCTTTTGAGCAAGCTCAATACAAAATAACTCTTCGATGATTTCATTGGCCTCAACACTTAGTTATATACTAAGTCTAATCTAAACAACTATTACTCCCCATGAATGTAGGATAATACAACATACTAACTGGATGACTTAACATCAACTATTAATCCCTGTGAATATGGGATAATACAACATACTAATGGATGACTTACAAAACATACGTGTCCAATAAAATATACTAACAAAATAAAGAGGAGGGTTGACATGGGTTCTTAACAAATGACCTCTTCAAATCCACAAATCGTGAATCTCTCTTCCTGGCCATTGACCAATACAAAAATGGATTTCCCAGCATGGAAGAATGAAGGAAAATGTAGGAAATCATGAAGAAAAATGCCTAGCAAGCTCCTGTTGCATGAGGAAGAGAAACACATGGGTGAGAAATGGTTTGGGCACTAATTTCTGGATGTTTTCTTGCCCCATAAGCAAAAACATGATTTTCCAAAATTGATGGCTTTCCCCAATACGAAATTGTCTCCCATACCTCTCCATTTCCAATGCATTAACTACCTCAACCAACTTCTGGAATAATTAAATGATTGGGTGCATAAGACAAAATGGGTAGTTGAGAGTTTATGGGTTCTCTCATTGAGATTTGGATTTACACTTTTGGCCTAAGGGTTTGAATAATTTCCCTCCCTATTCCTTTTGAAATCATGCCCCCATCTCTTGTTGCATTGCATAGATAGTTGTGGGCATTTTATTAAATTGCAAATTTACATGATGTCTCGATTTATACTGTGCCTGGCTAGCACGAGAACCATAGATATCGATTTTTAATTATCGATACGTAAAACACTAAATCGATAGTGGGGCCTTGGCCTTGAGCTCCTCACCATGATTTAATAACGCTATTTGCATTATGTACAATTTTAATGCAATAGGGGTCAAAATAAGGATATTACACAAACATATCCTTTAGGTGTATCCTTAGAGGATACTTAAGGAATCAAGTGATCCTTAATTGAATCAACTATGATCCTCTTGGCTCTAATTATATATTTCTTGTACTTTTCTTTTGCTTCATCTTTATCGGGCTCCAACACAACTCCCTTGATAAACTTTGCAAGATCATTCTCTTCTAGAATGAGTCCTATTCTATATTTCCAAGCACAAAAGTTTTCTATACCTTCCAATTTGTCATCAAGCTTAGTGTTGGAGACATCTTGTCTCAGAGATCCAAAAATGAAAAAATTGATTTTTTGTCAGAAATAAAAATTGTACTCACCAAAAGATGCGCTTGACTTAGGAAAGTATGATGGTACAATCAGTTTATGAAGAGTCCAAATTCTAACGCTTGAAACTGGACTTGTAAGATCCTAGATTGCAGTTTCTGGTTCTGTTTCTGGTTTTTCTGGTTTCAAGACAAACTAGGGCTTGAATTTCTGGAGGATCTTCCCACTGGAAAACTTTGATCTTGGTGCCAAAATATGTGCCAAGGAGGGCACACTTCCCTATGTCACTTGCACTAAAAAATTCCACTTTATCAGAAAACTCTAATTTCCTTGTCTGGAGAAATAGAGAGGGATTTACCTTATGAAAGCTTCTCTTTTTAGGCTAGCTCTAATACCATGTTATGTTTTCTATGTTGTCATAGATTTAAGTCCTAACTTGATTAGTATTTAATACATTTTCATAATAACAACATAAATAGGATCACTGAAAGAAACATAATCACAAGGTACACAACAATTTACCCTGAGAAAATGTAAAGGGGAAAACTCAACAAAACTTTGTCAATATAGATTACCAGTATGCAATGACCAAAGAATAAGGTCTCATAGATAGAGAGATCAAACCCCAAGCATAAGAGACAAGACACCAAAGACACCGGTCCTTCTCCTTCTCTGGCTCTCCTTCTTTCTCTCTCTTGCGCAATACACATCTGAGTAAGTGTGTACAAATGAGGAAGGGCACCTCCCTATTTATACTAAACTTCCCAACTGATTTTAACCTAACTGCATCGATCTACCTAACTAACAGGGCCGACCTAAATGGGTAATCTTTACAACAATAATTATATTCATCTTTTATGGGTGCTATTGGCCCAAATTACAACTAAGGGTTTACCTCATGACATTTAAATGACCTTTTACATTAGTAAAATCTCTCGAAGGAGGAATAATAATAATGTGAAGTACAAGTATAATATTCTTCAAAGTTACATTATTTCAACAATTTGATCTAAGAGGACGACCCATAAAGTATATTTTGTTTGAAGATCAAGATGTTCATGATCAAGAAGAAGAAGATGAAGTAGTTGGAGAGATGGAGGAAGAAGTGTACTTAGATGAAGGCGGGAATCAAGTTGACTAGACAATCATTGACTCAAATCTCAATAATGATGAGCGTTTTGATGTTTACTTAGCGCTAGATGTTGCAGATGTTGTTTTTGATGATCCTTATAATGATTCCGAAGGGTTGGATACAAATTTTGATCTTCATGACTCATATGTTGACTTGGATGAAGTTCAAGATTAATCTGACATGGAATTGTAACATATATTAATCCATGTTTTATTTTTCCAATGGAAGCATTGGTTATTGAATCTTATGATCAACTTTAGTTCCAACTATCTCTTGGTCTCATATCTTGCTCTTTCCAATTGGCTTATTTTTGTTGTGTTTATTTATACTTAAATATTTTTCTTCTTAATGAACCTATAATTTTGGATCCCTCACGAGGCAATTTTTCATAGGTTGGGCGTTTTCCTTCTAGCCTTAGTTCATGGCGGGTGTCTTTATGGCATTTTTTTAATACAATACATCTACTCTTATAACTATATTGCAATATAATTATTTTCCCAAGAAGATGTCACAATCTTTATTTCAATAAGAAAAAGGTTACATTCAAAAGTGCACAAAGCGCTTTGATATTCACCTCAAGGACAAGATCCCAAGTGAATTTTCAAACCCCAAAATGTAAGAAAATATTATCTCTAAGCATTAAACCATTAATTTACATGATAACAAATTTAAACGAAGAGAGGGATTGAATCCCACATTGCATCATAAAAAAATATTGCACCATGTCATATGTAAACATAGAGCTTCAAAGGCTAAAGACTCAATGCACCAATCATATGTGAACAAAAAGCTTGTATTATTTTCTCAAATTGTGCACAGTGCACAGAGCACTCTGATATTCACCTCAAGGACAACATACCAAGTGAATTTTCAAGCCCTAAACTATAAGCAAATATTATCTCTAAGCATTAAACAATTAATTTACATCATAACAAATTTAAATTAAGGGAGGGATTGAATCCCACATTGCATTACAAAAAAGCATTGCACCATGTCATATGTAAACATAGAGCTTCAGAGGTTAAAGACTCAATGCGCCAATCATATGTAAATAAACAACTTCTATTATTTTCTCAAAAAGTGCACAGAGCACTTTGATATTCACCCCAAGGTCCAAGTGAGCAAATTATGTGTGCTAAACAAAAGCTATCACCTTTTACACGGAAAATAAATGAGTGTAGCCATGCACCAAGCTATTATCCCCCTAAGGGCACCAACCCTTATAGGGTGAGCACCTCCTGGAGGAGGAAATTAAGAGGACAATCCATGATAAGACCAGGGGTATTTAGCCCAAATCAACACTATATGCTCAAATATTGGCCTTTACATAGCAAAAAAAATAACCCCTTCCCCTGGGGAACATGTAGGGAATGTTGTAGATATCTTGAGGCATAAATCATCAACCCAATTTCTAAGAAACTCATATCAGCATTTATGAAAGACTTAAGCGTGTTTCCCACCTCCCTGAAGACCTCAAAAGACCAAAAGTTAGTTGGTAGCCTTGGGAGCTTTACCCACACTAGGGTAAAGTTCATCATTCAGTTCAAGAATTGAAAAATGGGGTCCATGGTTTAATATACAATATTGTTAACCTCAATTCCAACAAGTCATTGAGATAGTCTTGAGATCCTCCTTGGATCTAAAAATAAATCCCATCCATCCACACATTACTACAAAGGATTCCAGAGAATACCTTAGAGATGGTTCCCAAGTCTCTTTATTCCACTCCTTTAGCGATGCCTCCCTTATCCTCTGACCTTGAAATCTTGTAATTAGTGCCTTTGAGTCCATGCACACCACCTTGTTCATCCTAATGTCATTTCCTCACACCAACTTCACCAAGGAAGACTTTTTTCACACACTCTTTTTCCTAGATTTTCCATGCGCATGGCTTCCCCCAATCCATATAGAAATTGAGTTTGGATCACTGACAAGGTCCCCGATCCATGTCGAGGGGAGTTTTGTATCATCAATCCTTGTCCACTGTAAACCACCCACTAAACCCAAACCAACATGAGCACCAAGATCCACTAGAGGTAAGCACCTTTGGTTACACACCACTGAGATACCCACCAACACAACCTTTGGGAGGCAATGAACATTCATCCATAAATCATAAAACAAAAGAGAAAACAAATACTACCTCCCAAAAAAATGCAAATGCTAAATCATGCACATTTACCAAATTTGAAGATGTGCATACGATAAGGATACTTAGGAGTTGGCTTGAATAATTTCCTACACAAAGTAACATACCTTAAAATTGTGGGATATTAAATGTATGATGTTAATCCATTTGATTTGATGTAATCTCACCCAATAAAAAGCCCACAATATTCCCAAATTATGACAATCTCCATGATAAACATCATGGACCAATAATTTTCACTCCTAATTTATCTACATTTACATTTTAGTTTATAATTCCAACAACTCCAACAAATAACCCTTTAGATCCATTACCATTTCCTCTTGAATCTATTTCCATTTCCATGTCTTGTAGCAAACTTTTTACGTGACTCCCCACTCCCCACGAGATTAATGATCCCTAAATATACACTCCCTAAGTGAATCATAAAAATAACCCACATGCATACTCCTTCGAAACAATAACTTCTATAACTCCATCAAAACAATAACTAGCATGATAATAATAGTAGAATCTAATGTTAATATAACATTATATTAACATTAAATGAGTTAATAAAATGATCCTCATTATTATTAAATACAACATGAAAAAGCATCTTTGGAAAAAACACATTAAATGTTGAAAAGTAGGTAGGGTGGACGTTTAAGTATTACATTGACACAGGCCACAAATTGAAAGGATTTTGAATTTCATTTCCAGGTAATTTTCCAATTTTGTAATTCCGAAACATTAATCACATATTCAAAATCAAATAGATGACAGGGTCGATTCTACGAAGGATGCGACAGCGTTTGCCACTTAGTCGTGCTTCGGCCTTCGATTAGAGCCGAACCTGACAATAGAGTAATCTTTGCAGAATTTGAAATCCAGATCTGCTTCTCGCTTGGTCGCATGCTGCCCCTAATGGTGCAGGGTTTGAAGAGACCGCGCTCTCTGATCCGATTCCAGAACAGTTTTGTCCTTGAAATCTCTTAAAGTTCTGGTCAGATTCAAGTTCGCAATTTCAGACTACCCAGATAACACTTTTGCCAATAAAATGGAGACGGAGGATGTTCGAACGGACGAAAATGGCGGTGTAAGTCCCTCAAACCCTAAAGTCTCCGAAAAAAAATCTCCTTTTCAAGCCGGAACCAAAATGCAAGCCAACACTTCAGAGCCGAACAGTTCTGGAAAAAAATCACACCGTTTTAACGGCTCGGACTTAAAATTTAATGGAGAAAATCGCGAAAATCATTCAGAAAACGCCGAAGAAGATGAAGATTACGTAGAGTATATCCCCGTCAAGAAGCGAAGAATGATGGAAGCTCAAAAAATTCTGCAGAGAAAGGGCAATGGCTCTCTGTCAGAAGATGCAGAGCATGCCAAGGAAGCTGAGTCAAAACCTAGTTTGCTTGTAAAGGCTTCACAGTTGAAGAAAGATTTGCCTGAAATCAGTCCCATGGAGCAGCTTGTACAGCAGGAAAAGGATATGATCGAACGTCTTTCAGACAGGAAGACGCTGATGTCTGTGAGGGAATTGGACAAGGGAATTCAGTATCACGAACCTATGGTGACCGGCTGGAAACCTCCCACAGCCATACGCCATTTAAGCGAAAAGGAATGCGAGGCTATACGGAAGCAATGGCATATTCTCCTCGAAGGTGAGTCAATTCCTCCTCCTATTAAGAATTTCAAGGACATGAGGCTTCCGGAGCCTATATTGAAGAAACTCAAAGCTAAAGGAATCGTTCAGCCGACTCCTATACAGGTCCAGGGTCTTCCTGTGGTGCTTTCAGGTAGAGATATGATCGGTATTGCCTTTACTGGTTCCTGCAAAACTCTGGTCTTTATCTTGCCTTTAATTATGACTGCTTTGCAGGAGGAGGTGTCTACGCCGATAATTCCCGGCGAAGGGCCCTTCGGATTGGTGATTTGCCCCTCTCGCGAGCTTGCGAGGCAGACGTTTGAGGTTGTGGAGGAGTTTGTGACGTGTTGCGGGAGCGGGGTTATCCGGACCTGCGGCCAATGCTCTGCATCGGTGGAAATGATATGAAATCTCAATTAGAAATTGTGAAGAAAGGTGTGCACATTGTGATAGCAACACCGGGTCGGTTCAAGGATATGCTGGCGAAGAAGAAGATGATCCTTGACAATTGCAGGTAAGGAAATTCAGTTTCAATTCGAAATATTTTGTGAATCTCTGTATACATTGCAGCAATTGAATGTACAGAAAAATTCTGAAGTGTTAAACTTGAATCATTAAAACTTCAGTGTGGCAAAAATCGCCGGCAGCGAGCTATTCAGTAATCGGCGGGTCAATCTCTAGCTCAGAAATTGGCTGAAAGAATAGCCTGAAATTGGATTTTTTCAAAAAATAGTGAGTTTTTCAAAAAAATTCCAGTTTGCCGATTTTTGGCCAGCAGTCCAATGTAAATGTGAATTCTACCCTCATTTTTCAATTTGTGCGTGCATAATTTCTGTGAAATTTATGCATATTTCCGCCCTCGTTTGCTTGTGGATTTAGTTTAAAATATTAAATTTATGTTTTTTTATTTCTTAGGGATTTTGTGCTGAGTTTTTTTTTCCACATAATTTTCAGTGTTTGGACCGTTGCCGAGTTGGATATTTTATTTTTGAATCACTGATTGAAGCGTTCCATGTAACCCTTTGGAATTGCTGAGTTTTTATTTTTATTTTGTGTGTGCGCTCGCCATTTTCATATGTTGGACCATTGCAGAGTCTGATGTTTCTGCAAATACTGATTGAAAGTGTTCTAACTACCCTTCTGGAACTGGTAAATATGACTTTCAAAAATAATCTTGTAGTTTGTCTTCTAAAATATAAAGTTTTCTTTAGATAGGGAAGTTACCACTTGTGAATTTTACTTTGACTGTGCCTTATGCGGTACTAATTGTTTTTTCTCTTTTTAATACCCGAGACGGATAGAAAATATATTAATAAAAGAGCTGCGGCAGAGCCGAACACCCAGAGTAGATATAAAAAAGAATTGCTTGCTACCGGGGACTCGAAGTTTCCCTAGCTGGCAAAATAATTGACTACCTTCTGGTCTGCTTTTACATTGATTACTTTTTTCTTATGAAACCTGCAACTATATATTTGAGGAAACTGCAACTATATATTTGAGAAAACTGCCCTAATAGAAAGACATTTCTACAAAACATTTAAGACCTGAGGATTTTCAAGTGAATTCTTGCCCACTGTGGGCTTCCTTCATAGCTCCCTCCTTGCACTCCAGGATTCATCTTCACTGTCCTGTTCTTCTTGAGTCTGTTGAACCTATTATTTTTCCTTAATTGCATCCTTGACAGACCCAATTTAGTCTGTAGGGAGAACTACTAGAGATTGAGAGCTTCTTCCGAAACCCAGGATCATGTTACAGGGTATGTTGAGGTTTTGTGAGCTTTTCCAATTGTTGTCTCTGCATGTCCACCTTTGCCTCCAATTCAACATTCCTAATTAACTTGAGTGTCATGCTCGTTGGCAATACCGAGATTGAGATGGATGACAGCAGCCTAAACGGTTTCCATTTGATGGGCATTGCTCCTTAAGACCTGAGGGAGATCCGAGACATCACAAGATTGAAAAAGCATACCACCTAGTATGATTATTGTAAACTATTGTAACACCTTGTTTTTGACCCCTGTATGTAAGAAAAATGTAAATATTGAAGAAATGGCTACAAGCCGGATATGAATGGTCCAAAATGACCAACTATGCACATTTATACATATTCACTTTTTAATAAAAAACCCATGACCACCACAAACTAACGGATGGAAAAGAGAAGAGAAGTATTATTCCACAAGAGAGGGGAGGATGAAAAAGAGATAGAGGACTATTATTCCACAAGAGGGAGAAGTGAGAGGGGATTTAAAAGAGAGATGACCCTAGTGACTTATTATTTAAGTCACCTCCTTTATATACTCCTTTTATTTTATGTTTTATTAATCCTTCACTAACCTTAATTATGGATTAATTAACCTAAGCTTGTGATTAGAGAGAAAAAAAATGTTCAACACCATGTATGCCACTTGGTTAGTTTTCTATCACCCTGAATGCCACTTGGCTAGTTCTCAACATGTATATAACTATTGAGAATTATTCCATTTTGCTATCCTTTTTCCATGATTGAGCCATCGTTTGCTGTCATAATTGAGCTACCATCGACCATGCCACCATCATTGGAACCATGGATTGGAGCCATACTGTGAACAACAGAATTCCCTGGAGTCCTGGCATGGAGGGTTCCTGGCCGGCCTACGTTGGAGCCTTTGAAGGGAATTGGGGTAACAAACTCGAGGGACTGTTGACTTAGAGAAGGGAGCTCGAGGTAGTCTTAACTTAGAGAAGGGAGCTCCAATCCTTGGATTGTGTAGACTGAGGGGACAGGAGTGATAGGGGATTGGGATAGCTATAATCAGAGAACCTGACACCTTCTTGTGGATTAATAGTCCCCGCTCGGGGTTGGCCTGTCTAAGAAAGATATGGCCTAACAGAGCCTACCACTGGGTGGAACGTCCTTGGTATGTAGACAATCGATTTACATTTTCAGATAAATATTCACTTGTGTATAAAATGTGTTGTGGGTATTTTTGAAATGTGATTAACGTAATTGTTGTTGTATAATGTTTTAAAAGCATGTAATTAATGGTTTTATGTGACTGCATTCATATAGAATTTTCCTGCAAAAACTCCATATATGCATGCATATATATAAATTACGAGCAGTCCTTGTGCATTTATTTCCATTGTAAATATTTAATTTAAACTATGGAAAAGCGAAGTGGAGTAATAGAGGCATTTTGGTTAATAAATTGAGTTTTCTATAGTCACAATGGCATCATCAGGATACTGGGAACATGACTGTAGCTAGGGTTTTCACCCTAGCTTGTGCTGATGAGCACCTACTAAGGAATCTGGAATGCTTAGTAGCAGTTCAATGATGTAAACAGAAATAAACTGAAATAAAGACTAAGCTAAAGCAGTAAAAAGTAACGAACATGAAGCAAAACAGTAAAGAAATGTATAATGGTGATTTTTATTGATATTACCTCCAATGAGGAGGTAGGTGGAGTCCGTTGCGCTGGTCCGATGTCGGTGGCTTCGAGCTCCAAGCTGCTTCTTTTCCTTCTCCGGTGGTGGAAATGAGCCAAAAAGGTTCTCAATGGCGAAAGTAGCTTGATGGTAAGCTAGGGTTTCGAGAATAATTTCGGCAGAGGCAGGATGCTTATGACAATGGATGTGAAATGAGGGGTCTCCACCACTTATTTATAGTTTTTTAGTGGTGGAGTGCTTGCCCATGGTTTTGGAAACCATGTGGTTTAGGGCAGCTTGTTTAGGGTTTTTTCCTCCTTTTCCTCATTATTTTATATTTTTTCTTCCCTTTTGGGGATTTTTGTTATTTTTAGAGGAATTTTGGATATTTTTGGAGGAAAAAGGGTTTTTTGGCC
>LPNX010578830.1:74588-104038 GCA_001517045.1 Pseudotsuga menziesii | reverse complement strand
ATGGGAATACTCAAGGGAGTTTTGAATCTCAAGGAGAGATTTTGACAGAGTAACGGTATGTGAAATGAGTGAAGTATTGTTGTAACGGGGGACCTTCATGATCAATTTACAGGAATCGTAGGTAGGATGGAAGTATAAATATCAATTGGAGATGTTTCCTTTTTTTTCAAGTTTCTTTTACCTCTCCATAATTTCTGGGATCCTTATCCATACTTTTGAGTAAGTGCCAAGTTTCCTTTTTGTGAAGAAGGAAATATCACAAATGTCATTTTAGGAAATATGACTCATAATTTTGGATTAAATGACTCGATTTAATATTTAAAATGGTATTTTATGATTAACTTAAGTATTTTAGATAAATGAAGGTCAATGTGGTGGAAATGAAAAGTGGTCAATGACACATATGTTTGATGAGGATAGGTCATATGTAAGGTGGACAAGATTTGGTGTTAACAGTTTCCCCCCTGATGTGTGAGGGTAAAAACTCATCGTATGGTCGATATATGTCATAGGATCTTTCTTTTCTAGGAGATACATGTGGTAGTGGCATAGATAATGGAAACTATGTCGAAGATAGATCATTCTTCAATAAGACTATAGGGGCCTTGACGTGCAAGTACAACACTCAAGATGGTTGAGGTACATATAATCTCAAATATACAAATGAGGCGACCATAGCCATGCTTGTATAAATGTCTCGAGATATACAAAATAATAATGAGGTCCAAAGGGGACCTACATGAATAATTGTTGTGTACATCAAAGGTGTCCATGAAGGACTTAAATTTATACTGTAATAATGGTCCAACCATGGATGATCTGAAGAAGTGGTACTAGAAACAATGGAAAGCATCTTGAATGCATGGTCACCAGAAATGATGCTTCGTTGGATTAGGAGGGGTCCAACAATTGTAAGGACTCAAACAACTAAGAGTTTGAATATCAAAGGTACAATATACAACATCTAGAACTAGATCCACTAGGAATCATGGAGATATTCCACACACTATTGCCAATGCAACTTAGATATCATAAGGATAATAATACTAGAAAGGTTCCAAAAAGACTCATCAAAGTGCTAGAATTAGAGGACATATAAGTTCTTCAACCAAATAATGAAGGGACCAATACCCTGTATGAATCTCAATAGTGCAATAATGTAGATGACATCAATCATGTGAGAAACAACCATCTTAAAGGGAAATACGGACTCTCAGCCAAGGTACAGGGACCTCTGAGTCTATCCTCTAGAATAGATGTGTTGGTGTCAACATAGAGAGACCCACAACTACCAAGTAAATGATAGTTCCTTGATAAGAGAACAAGGTATTCAACGATAAAGTGACTGTAATAGGATACTAAATTGAGATGCTATAAGTGGGTACAAGGGCGAATGAGTAATGTGACTCAAACTTCCCTTGTTCAAAGTATGACGATGTGGGTGATATGGTCGCATATGAAATTGATCTTGAGGGAGGGGAACATAAATAGAGGGGAAAATGCACTTGGCATGACTGTAATGGAATGACCTCAGAGGGGAAAATATTGATCATGGAAAAAGGGACTCCAACGGTGACTCATCACATAATTATACTTTAAACAAAGGAAACTAGGAATGCTACCATGATATGGGACTATATGTGATCCATAGGGGTGCTATAAAGCATCATTTGGGACTTCTTCATGGTTTATGAGCTCAAAGAAGGTATAGAGGTGTGCTTGATATGCTACTGTCTCATGGATTTTTATCGATCCCGAGACTGTCAATGTTCATCAGCATTTTCAATTTTAGAGAGTCTGAAAATAGAGGAAAACTCCATATGTGTTATTTTTCGTAAAGTTAGTCTCCAAAGCGTGAAAAGGGATAAAAGTATACTAGGGAGAGCTCTTCTATCCAAAAGGGACTACATTATTCTTTTTTCTTAAGTAGTGCATTTGTACCAAAAAATGGCTAAACATATACCGGATGGACGTTCCTTCACATCCTTTAATGAGTCTAAAAGAAACAAGATACTCAACAATATTTTCATTATTTAAGGGGTCATAAAAGAGATTAACAAAAAATCCATGCGAGGAGTCCAAAGGAAAGGCCAAGCAGTGACAATATGAAAGAATGCATGAGGCTTTGTTGTTGGATGTCAAACTATATGGACTCTTGATCCTATGGGGATATAAATGGCATGGGTGCCAAATGCAAGGAGTCCTAGACAGTTACCCATGTGAGGTAGGTTTTAGTTGTCGAGTAAGGGAAAATGCAAGGGTGGTTGGGCTTGGCCACTTATTTGGATAGAGTGGGGGGTTCCTATAGCCATAGAGGGGGGTGAAACAGGTTGATGCATATGAAATTTAGAAGGGGTGAGTACATATATACCAGTTTGAAGGGTTATACCTGTAGAGATTCGATGTGACCTCTTATTTACATATACTTACATATGCACGTGGGTGTGACATTTTGTATTTTTTGAGCCTCATGAATATGATATGAAGTTTATTTACATGTGAATGCAAAAGTGATAAAATATGTATGATGATGATTTATTTATTGTAGATGATTTATGTGCCACTCTAGAATGCTACTATCCATTTGATCTGCTACTCTATTGAAACACATGGGAACATGAATGAATGTAATGGAATCAAAGGGTCTAACCAATTTTTTTAGTGCATAGGAACTTTCTAAAGATGAAAGGATCACGTTCCCTATAAATCTTGTTCAATTTTGCAACAAGAAGCTGGGATTTAGGGTAAACATGAAGGTGGCGAATGTCGAATGTAGGGCATCATTCAAGATATAAATCAAAACATTGTATTCTGCATGGTTGTTAGTGGATTCTCCAATGCATTCAACACTGATATGAATCAATGCATTAACCAGGGAGTACATGACCCATGTAGCCGATGAAAGATTGATTAAGTATCTACTTATGTCTCTGTTGCTCAATTTCTATGGTGGTAGGTTATTGATGTTGTTGTCGGAGAAACCACAGTATCGAAATGACCAAGTCGATGTTTCGGATCCATATCAGGATTCATCATCAAGACAATGTCGAATGTGGAGAAGCAAGAACACTTTGATAAATACTGGAACTGGATAGAAGAAAAGAAAGGTCTAATGTCGGTCTCGAAGGCTAGGGTTTGCTAGGTTAACAAATTTTTATTTTTATATTATTTTTATTTTTAAATTTTATTTTTAAATTGTGCGGCGCTTTTTAAAAATTTTAATATATTTATAAAAACAAGAATTTGTTGGTTTATAAATTTTTTATAACTGCTATACTAAGTCATGTTTAAAATTTAAATTAAAATATGATTATTCATGTGCCTCAATCATTCAAAAATTGTTGAAATAAATTTTTATTATTATTAATCTATTTAAATTAATTTAAAATATGATTATTAAAGTGTCTAAAAACATTAAAGATTGTTAAAAAATCTTTAAGGCTAATAGAAAGTCAAATAATTTTTTTTTAAATTATTTTCACTGATAATTAAAATTTTTATTATTAATGTGAAAACTTTTTAGGTCAAATTTAAGGACAAGGAAAGGTTAAGACTGTAAATTTTAAATTAAATTTTAACTATATTTTTAAACTTTAATTTTAATTTTAAATTTTATTTTTCATATAAATTAGTTTGATTTTTAAATTTTAATGTTTTTTTGGATTTATGGTCTTATTTAGGTGTCATAGTTATTCCATGCTTGAACAAGGGAGGAGGACCAAAGAAAAAAGGAAAAGCTTGAATGAGAAAAGGGCACAAGGGAAAAAGGAAGCAATGATATGATAACTGATTCCAGTCCAAACCCCAGCAATACACCAGTGCATATTGCAAACAATGGTGATATGGAAAACAACGTTATGGATCTCACACCTGTGCAGACTGCAATCAATGGTTTGATAGCATCCGATGGTATGTCAGCAAACGATCTGACTTTTACAGCAAACGATAGCATTACACCTACGCAGACTGTAATCGTTGGAATGACAGCATGTATTAGTATGGCAGCAAACATTTGCATGACAACAAACGATAGCATGTTAGTTGAATCGAGTCTAAACCCCGAAAATACACTAGCGCATAGGGAAAACGTTGGTAATACAGTAAACAATGGTTTGAAACTTGGATTGAGTCGAAACCCCATCGTGTGGAAAGATACACCTATGCAGAATACAAACATTGGTAAGAAAGCATATGAGGGTAAGAAATCGGTGAACCTCTCCAGCCACACACTAGACAATGCTAAATCCACTATTCTGAATAAGGGTCACAATTTTGCCATAGCCCCCAAGACCATTCCTATCGAATCCATTATCTGCAACTTGAAGATAGTATCCAAAATTTGAACACTATTCATCAAGAAATGATAAGACAGGAGTGTGCTGTAATATTAAGAAAATCCAAGCCACCCAAATGCAACATTACTAAAGAAGAAGAACCTGCCTTAAGAAACCTGAGGGCTAATGAAGACATAGTTATTCTTAAAGCGGACAAAGGTGGAGCCACTATGATTTTGGATAGAGCGGACTGCAATATTAAAATGCTTGACCACCTCACCACTAGTGGTAGCTATAGGAAACTAAGTAGCAATCCTATCTCTAGGGTGACTAAAGAAGTCAAGAAAGCGATTCTGAACTCCAATTTAGATGAGTTTTTGAAAAAACGCCTTATCCCCACCAAAGACATCACTCCCAGGATTTATGGCCTACCCAAGATCCACAAATAAGGGGTCCTGCTCCGACCCATTGTCAACACTATAGGATCCCCCACCTATGAGCTAGCCAAGCACTTAGCCAAGGTTTTAGGTCCCTTAGTTGGCAATATTGATTCCTTCATCAAGGACTCAAGCCATTTTGTGAAACTAATCAAAGATGAGAAATTAGAACCTAAGGACATAATTTTAAGCTTTGATGTGGTTTCACTCTTCACAAAGATCCCTTTAGATGAAGCAATCCAAGTTATCAAGGATGCCATCGACTCTCACACAGCCAAGCTTGCTGAAATATACCTTAGATCTACCTTCTTCAGCTTCCAAGGTGAATTTTATGAGCAAACCACAGGTGTAGCCATGGGATCCCCCCTCTCACCCATAGTCGCAAACTTCTTTATGGAGAAATTTGAGAGAGAAGCCCTAGAATCCTATCCTCTTAAACCATCAAAATGAAAGAGGTACGTGGATGATACGAATGTGGTCTGGCCACATGGTGAAGATGAACTCAGGAAATTCCTAACACACCTTAACAATATCTCCCCCAACATCAAATTCATAATCGAACTTGAGGAAAATGGGAGCATCCCATTTCTAGATGTCCTCCTTATCAGGAAAAAAGATGGCATGCTTGGACACAAGGTCTTCCGTAAAAAGATTCACACGGATAGCTACCTCCACGCAAACTCCCACCACCATCCTTCGCAAAAGATAGGAGTTTTCAACACCCTAGCAGTGAGAGCCTCCAGGATTGTGGATTCAGAACATATTGATAAGGAGAGAGACCACCTCAAAGAAGTCTTCACAAACATAGGTTACAAACCCAATGTCATCATGAAGACCTTGAGCAAAACCCACAACAAGAGACTTACAGGTTTGAAAACCTCTAATAACAAGACCACCACCAACCCACGAGCTTACTTACCTTATATACAAGGGGTGACTGATAAGATCTCTAGGATTCTCAATAAGGACAACATTATGACCTCGTTCAAACCCCTAGAGACCATTAAGAAGAGAATGAGATCCGTTAAATATCTTAGTGATCATACACAATTCAGAGGCGTCTATAAGATCCCTTGTTCTTGCAAGATGAGCAATATAGGTGAGACGGGGCATTCTTTCCACACGCGGTTAAAGGAACATGGGGTGGACATTAGAAAAGAACGTATTCGTTCCTCAGCCCTTGCGGAACATGTTGCCAAAACCAAAAATCACATTTTCCTAGAAGACACCATTATCCTCGCAAAAGAAGACCATTATTTCAAAAGAAAATTCAGAGAGGCCTTAGAAATCATCAAACTTCCACACAATCTAAATAGGGATGGTGGCCTCGAGGTGAGCACTAGTTGGCTTCCCTCTCTTCTTAATCGGAGAGGCGACTTTCCCCCTCATTCTGTCCCTTGACTCCATTCCCCTTCATCTTTTTCTTTTTCCCTTGTGCCCTTTTCTCATTCAAGCTTTTCCTTTTTTCTTTGGTCCTCCTCCCTTGTTCAAGCATGGAATAACTATGACACCTAAATAAGACCATAAATCCAAAAAAACATTAAAATTTAAAAATCAAACTAATTTATATGAAAAATAAAATTTAAAATTAAAATTAAAGTTTAAAAATATAGTTAAAATTTAATTTAAAATTTACAGTCTTAACCTTTCCTTGTCCTTAAATTTGACCTAAAAATTTTTCACATTAATAATAAAATTTTTAATTATAAGTGAAAATAATTAAAAAAAATTATTTAACTTTCTATTAGCCTTAAAGATTTTTTAACAATCTTTAATGTTTTTAGACACTTTAATAATCATATTTTAAATTAATTTAAATAGATTAATAATAATAATAATTTATTTCAACAATTTTTCAATGATTGAGGCACATGAATAATCATATTTTAATTTTAATTTTAAACATGACTTAGTATAGCAGTTATAAAAATTTTATAAACCAACAAATTCTTGTTTTTATAAATATATTAAAATTTTTAAAAAGTGCCACACAATTTAAAAATAAAAATAAAAATTTGTTAACCTAGCAAACCCTAGCCTCCGAGACCGACATTAGACCTTTCTTTTCTTCTACCCAGTTCCAGTATTTATCAAAGTGTTCTCGCTCTCTCCACATTCGACATTGTCCTGATGATGAATCTTGATATGGATCCGAAATGTTGATTTGGTCATTTCGATACTGTGGTTTCTTCGATAACAACATCAATAATCTACTTATGTCGTCATAGTAACCAACATAAATGGTAGGATAAGAATCCATCTGATAAGTTCAAGGAAACAAACCATGAGGATATTTTTCGAAAAAGATAAAAACAGAAAAGGGAAAAATCTATAGCACAATGAACATATGGTTCAGTCAGGTTATGCATAAAACCTCTTTCGATATAACCCGTTATAGGGGTTTTTCAAGAGGTAACCTTCAAAATCAGGGAGGATGTATGCCCCCTTTCTCAGATAATGCTTGACAACATATGGTCCCTACACATGGATTCGAACTTTCCCTTTGCTAGTTTTGTGCTTGGTCATAGAGAAGGACAAGGTCTCCTTCCTTGAAGGAGAGAGGGTGGACGTGAGAGTCATACTAGGATTTGGATCAATGTTTGGTGGATTATATTATCTAGAGTGCCACATGACGATCTTCATATTCTTTCTCAAGGGTGAGAAAATGTTGTTCTATAGAAGTGTTCTCTGGCAGAACTTCAACAGTGACGTGTAGGGACAAGATTTGGAACTCAATGGGTAGAACTGATTCTACTACATCTACAAGGTGGAAAGGAGTGAATCATGTCATAGTTTTTTTTTATATTTATTAATCCCAAAGAATTGTAAAAGGAATACGATTCCAATTGGATTTGTGCTTATCCAACGTTCATTGGAGTATTGTTTTCAAGATTTTGTTGATGGCCTCCACCTATCCATTACCCTAGGGGTAATAGGAGGATCAGAGAATTGGTGTTTGAACTTCAACAAGTATGAAAAATATTTCAAAATAGTGTCTTCGAAATGGGAACCTTGGTTAGACACTAGTTGGAGAGAGACACCAAATCGAGCAATGACATGGCTAAAAAATAAATGTCTTGTTGTTTTAGCGGTACAGTTAAAAGTTGGCAGGGCCTCAACCCACTTGGTGAAGTAGTTGATATCCACACCGATATACTTGTGGCCTCTAACTAAGAGAGGATTTTATTCCATACAGTCAATGGCCCATTTTAAAAAAGGGCCAATGATGACCATTGGATGTAGCAATGCGGGGGGTAGGGGGGAAGGGTTTCTTTCCTTGGGGGTAAAGAGTTGAAAATCGTGGTAATATTTGACTACCATAATGTAATATATGAAAAGAGTTGGCCAAAAGTAACTAGCATGAATGAAATTTTGGGTAGTAGCCATGCTAAGTAGATGACCACCGCAAGCTCCACTATGATAGTATATGAGGACTCGGTTATCCTCCTCATGAGTGAGGCATCACCACAAAATGGTATCAACCCATCGAAGGTATAGGACCAATGAGTATGTAGAGTGGCACTTTGTGACATATGTGACGATGATCATCATGGCTAAGGTGTGGTCTAAAATTCTGGGTTTGTAAGTAAACAAGGATGTCTCCATACCGAGGATTGTAAATAGTGAAAAAATGTTCATTTGGGAGCTCATCAATGATAAGAGATGGGTTAGAATTAGGTGAAAGATCCGTGATAAGATGATACAAAGCTAAGGATTTGGTGCTTTTGGGTGTTACAAACTCTAGGTCATACTCCTAAAGAATTACAATCCACTTTGCAATGTGACCTTGAATAAGGTGTCGGTTAAGGAGATACAACATTGGGGTTGAGTTGGAAGCAACTTTGGTTCGAGTCATAAGGAATTAATGGCATATATTTTGAACTTAGAATATGATTCCTAGGACCATATTCTCCTCATGAGGGTATCTAAGTGGTGGACCAAATGGGTTCTAACTGATATAGTATATGGCATGCTCTTGACAAGAAGCATCTTCTTGGACTAAAACTCCGACAATGGAATATTTAGATGCCGATATTAAAAGGATAAAATCGTTTGTGAAATATGGTGGAGAGATCAAAGGAGAATAAGTTAGATCATTTTTAACACATCAAAGGATCCTTACACCTGCTCATCCCAAACGAAAGGAATCTTGGTTCGTAACCAACATAAAAATACATGGATGGTTGTTGCGTAGTCTGGTAAAAAATAACATAATAAATTTTACATACCTTGAAGACTCTGTAGTTGGTGCAAAGTGTTAATATTTTGAGCAACAATGAATATCTATGAACTTTAATCCTTTTATCAATGAACCAATGAACATATGAATCTCATAATAAATTTATCCACACAAATCATTCATCCACATAAGACAAGATGTACCCTGGGAAAATTCCTCTTAACAGAGAGGATGAGAAAACCCCATAAATTATTCATAGTATAATACATAGATTGCGGAGAATTACGTTAACAAGATAAGCATATTGCACGGTAAGAGATAACATGGAGCAATATAGAAGATAGATCCACTATATAAAATGTAATGAAATTTCCAAGTTCTCAGTGGTTTAATAAAAAGTAAAAACTCATGCGATGAAAACCCTGGTGAATAGGTTCATGAATGAATTCTCCAGGATCATAAAAAATGTGAATTAACTCGAGAAGCATCAAAATTGGTGCATTGGATTCTCTCCATGTAAACTTTAGTGCCTTTCCTGCACTAGTGCCTAGTATTCTTCTTCATGCGCAAGGCATGTTCCATACCTTCCAAGAGTAACTTTAACTTGATATTTAACTGATATGGAAGTGAACTCAATCGCTAACTGAATGCGTGATCACTTAGTTAGGAGGATAACTTAAGTGTCATGGTGCTTCACTCAAGTGTCGTCCATGCAAAACACCTTTTTACTATTTTTAACTTTGCATGGATCACAAAGAGTTTCTTTATTTTACTGAAGCACATAAGCTTTAACTGAGGAACTGATTGAGGCATTCTTATTTAAATAAATATTTATAATTACAGCTTTATAAATTGAGTTCATCTAGTCTTCTACATGGGAAAATTTAGATTTTCTTTCTCTTTTATCTCTTTATGTTACTGCAAGGTCAATATGTGTTAACCTAATCATATATCATATCATATTATACTCAAAAGAATTGTCACATGCTATGATCATATTATATTACCCTAGATTAGATAGTCATATGCTAAAGTAATTCACTCTAGAGGTGATCAGTCTCTAGAGGATAATTTATAGGTTTATCCATATCGAATGACCATGGTTAGTAATATATCACATATCATTTACCTCTATGACTAGATGTCCACCTCAATGGGTATCCATTTGATGGAGGACCGCATGAGGATCATAGATTGATATAACTCACAAGACCATCTCCATAACTAGAGATCCATCTCATAGGGTATCGTCTATGAGAATAAAAAATGACTTGATACAACATAAGTCCAGACTTGATACAACACAACTCTACAATATTGATACAACATGAGACTTTACAGTACAAGCATCGCCACCTCAATAATATGAGGATATAGAAAGGACTTTCTACAACACAAGTCCAGAGAATGACTCCTAATGATGTACAATTAACACACTCTCGCTCTCAGGTAGGGAGGCATTCTATGCTTTACCTGGAATTTGATGCCATACCAAGTATGTTTTTCCATAACAAAGTTATCTCAGAAGTATCTGAACTTCGTCACCGACAACAACTTTGTTAACACATTTGCAATATGCTCATCAATAGTTATGTACTGGAGTTTCACCTTACATGACCATGACTTCGTTGAAGTAAACTTTTATCTCAATGTGTTTTATCATAGCACATACAGTTTTTGGAAAACTATAGACTCATTTTTTTACTTAAAAACTCCACAAGTGTCTTTCTTAGCTACTCTGCTTCTTAGCTAGTAGTACTATATGCAAAACACTTTTTGTAACACCCCGGTTTTGACCCCATTTGCATTAAATGTATATGATGTTTATATTGTAAGTAATCATGGTGTGGAGCTAAAGGAAAAATCCCCATCATCAATTTAACATTTTATGTTCCGACCATTAAAATTGTTGACGATGGTCTTTCATGCTATCTAACACATTATAATTTTGGCATCATGTAAATATGCATTTTAATTAAAAATACCCACAACTAGCTATGTCAATGCAACAAATAATGACATGGGAGCATGATTTTCCTAAGGATAAGGGGGGGAAATATCTAACCCTTGGGAGCCATTGGGGAAAATCCAAATGTCAATGGGAGAACCCATCAAACAGTCAACTACCTTTCTTATCTCATACACCCAATCATTTAAGGCTTCAAAAATGGTTGATTTAGTTAATGCATGGGGATGGGGAAGAGCATGGCAGTCAGAAATTTGAATTGAAGAAGTCATCAGATTTTGGAAAACGTTTTTTCTGACTTGTGGGGCAAGTCAATGCTTGGGAAGGCATGCCCAAGCCATTACTCACCCATTACTTCCATTTTCCTCACCCATTCTCCTACACGCGGGCTTCCTTCATGTAGCTAAAGGTTCCTGTGTGTTCATCCTTCACGTTGGGTGTCATTTTCCTCATTTTTGCATGCCCAAAAATTCGTTTTGGTATTGTTCAGTAAGTGGGAAACGAAGATTTAATTTTTTCTTGCATTTTTGTGGATTCTTCAATGGATGGGAACCGTTTTTACCTGGTTGAGTGGCCAAGAATCTAGATTCATGATTTTTGGAGCTCCTGGGCATTTTCATCATCATCATCAAGTGACTGGGAATTTTCTATGTGTGAAATTCGTTGTTGGGTTGTTGTGTGTGTGTTTTTCCCTCATGTGGGAAATCATTTCTTCATTCTCCAGGGCTGTGGATTCGTTTCTGTAATGATATGTGGTTGGGTTTCTTTCCCCAACGTTTTTGTTGCTTTTTCCCCACTGATTTCCAAGCTAAAAATTGTTTATGAATTGCCCAGTGATTTGGAGGATAGAGCATGTTCACTTGGGTATGGTTGAGTTAGTTTTTAGCCATGTTAGGGACAAAACATCCCCTTGGAAATCGAATTTGTTGTTAGGGGTTGTTCTTACCCTCCTTGGAAATCCATTTTGTTGCCGAACT
The DNA here is from genome assembly GCA_001517045.1 of Pseudotsuga menziesii. NCBI lineage: Eukaryota > Viridiplantae > Streptophyta > Pinopsida > Pinales > Pinaceae > Pseudotsuga > Pseudotsuga menziesii. The sequence goes on along the minus strand of LPNX010578830.1, from coordinate 92,204 downwards.
ATTTTCTTCAACCCAAAATTGGGTAATTGTTGTGTATGCATTTGTGTTTGGGGTATGAATCCAGTTAAGACTGGAAGAGGTAAACTGCTTGATAAACCTAGTGCATGAGGAGCCTCACTAAGATATCTTGAGGGCTGATTATTCCTTACTGCACATCCTGAATAGCATTGGAAGGGAATGCATAGCCTGAGGGACTGTACAACGGAGAAGGGGATGATTCTTTGTGTTGGGTGTGTATGTGTTGGAAAATCCAAGTCAGATCTTGTGTAGGTGTCCATGGTGTTAACCCAAAAATCCCCACATAGCTCTCCATGGCCTACACCACCCAAGGACACCATCTCACAACACTCATTTCACTCCATAAGACCTTCCATGACCTTCCATTTGACCCCCACACCTCCAAAAAAGCCCAAGGATGAAGAAAAGGGCTAAAAACCCCCCAAAAGAGCCCAAAATAGACCCCCAGGAGCTAAAGCCCTAAAAAAGGGGCTAAAAACCTGAAAGGGGCTAAAGTTAGGGTGGAAGGGGCTAAAGGCCCAAAAAAGGGGCTAAAGCCCTGACCAAGGGCTTAAAACCCTAAAACCCCTTGGAAAAGTTATATAAGGAGGGTGGCGGGTCACTCTCAAAACACTCCTCATTTGCATATTGTTATGCTGCCCATGGATGCTTTGAGACCTCTTTCTCTCAAACCACCCACTCTCCCTCACCTTCATCTCCATTTCTCCAAGCCATTGCTTCCCAACCAAGAGAGAGAGGTGCTCCCATGAGCTAGGGCATGGTGGCCCATTTCCACCTGAATGAGGTATAGCTTCTTTTCATGCATGTTTATTTACTTGTTTTGTTTTCTAACCCTCATCTCTATTTGCAGGTTTTTCCATTAACTTTGTTTACAGGTTTTCTTCATAGTAGTATAGGTTGATTTTGCAGGTTTTGGAGGCAGGACCCTAACCCACTGTGTGCAGAGGGGTTCAACGGGGCTGCATCCATATTTCTTTCTGTTATTTTCTCTTGGATTTAGTTTATAATAGCTGCGATTTACTTGCCACAGCCTAGGTTAGCTTAGTTTCAATTCGTAGCTCTATTTTTACCATTTTACATTCTGTTTTTTACTATTTTCTAAGGGTATAAACCTACCCTTGTGCCCTATAGGCACAAGGGAGCCATTTTTACCCCTATAGTGAGGATAAATTCTCACTACAGCTTTGGCGACTCCCCTGGGTCAATCCCATAGGATCCCTGGGCAAAAATTTCAAGTTTTTCAAGTTTTTCAGTTTTTACCCTAGTTTTCAAAATGTTAGTGTAGATCTGCTTAAATTTGCTTTATTTCTTGTTTTCTGTCAGTGTCGAAGCCTTTGCTAGGCCGAGTCAAGTCAAACTAACCCAGTACCAGTTACTGTCGGCTAGATCTGACCTTGCAGTAGCAAAAACAACCCTTTCCAGAGCAGGTCGCTCTTATCGGGGGAAAAGGTGCAGGAAGGCACACTTAATTGGTAGACAGGTGCACCCAGGGCGCACTTAATCCTTAGATAGGCACGAATTCAGCCAAGGAGCTCAAGTTGCGGTTGTTTTGGCATTTTGTGCGACCCCCTCGCTCATTTCTGGAAAAATCTCGCGGCCCCCTCACGGGACTTAGTCAGAAATGTGCGGCCTGTCACATAGAAATTGTTTTTCAGTTTAATTAGCAGCAATTTCCAGTTTTGTAGGACTGTTAGTGTGGCCCAGCCACCTCTATCCACCATTACAGGTCTCTGTTTATTTCAATTTTCAATTTTTGCAAATAAATCAATGAACAACGTGGACATTCTAATCCAATCATTAAGGTTCAATAAAATGAATTAGCCTAACTAAAATTAACATAAAATTAACCATCTTGCTGCCCCCTTCCTCCTCTACCCAGTCATCACCCTTTGAGGTATTCTGGGATACGACGAAGGGACAGCTCGTATAGATCTAGGCACTCCATGGCATTTTTCCTAAACCACTAAAACCAGGTGACCTGGAAGGTACGGGGGGTAGAGAAGGAGGGATTCTCACGGCACTAAGCATCCTCCCTACTTGACCAACCTAGCACTTGGAAGGTGACCTGAGGATCTATGGATGGGCTTAGTCCCATTGTGTTGAGAGCCCAGCACCTTCTCTTGGTTGAAGAAGAGTACCACTGAGAGGTAGACACTTAGTTAGGTCAACAATTCAGGGTTAATCACAATATTTGCTTACAAGTTTCTGTTTACATTTGCATTCAAAACCATGATGTGAACTCTACCATGAATTCATAAACCATATTGTAAGCCAAATACCAGAACAAGAAAGCAAACCAACACACCATACCACATAATTAACCCAACTCAGTTCATGACATTGAGTGAGCCTTAAAAGTTACCAAATTTACACTAAGTTCAATCAACTTTGCAGTCTTTGAGGACATAATTCCCTGACTGCTACAACTGTGGGAAGTACTTGGGCTTTGCCCAGAAACTCATTGTGAGGAGTACCACAAGAACCCAAAAGTAGTTGGCTGCTGAGAGGAATTTCCAAGCGAAACGGGCAACAACCCCTTCCGATTGAGTAGAATTGCCCATGAAGAACAAGCCAAGAACTGTCTTTTGGTAGTCTTGGTGGCCAAGAGACCACCTTCAGCCAGTAGGAAGCCATTGAAACTGGGGTCCAAATTTCATACCCACTATTTTCATACACACAAGCAAACACAATTGATCCTCCACGATCTTCCTCACGCCTAAGAGGTGAACCACCACCATTTGGAACACTCAGTCGGCACCATCGTAGCCGTTCTCAGCGATCTCCTACACCATCAGAGGGCCACACAGCCTCTAATTCTGATTCAGACCCATATCAATCTGAACCATACCTCCACACCGCACCATCCAGCGCCATGGCTGCTACAAACCCGGATCCATTTTTCAGTCTAACCTTAGCAAGTGGACCCGTGTCCACATCACAACCAGTCACCCACAACGTGGCAAGCGATCCAAGCACAATCATGTAGACTGTCATTAGCCAATTGCCACAACCTATTGTGACCAGCCAAGCTAGTCCAGTGGCCACACATGGGGCCAGTGGCCCCTCCACACACATAATCCCCCTGCCACACAGGGTGGCAGAGTGGCAACCACCCACATTGAAACCACAGCCATACAGGGGGGAAATTCCCTCGCTACCCATACAATCCCACCCACAGCCCTTGGGGTCATTGGCCCATTCGCCATGGTGCCACCACAAGCACCCCCAGCCATGCAAATGCATTATGCACCTGCAAACTCGACTCCCATTGCAGCCCCATCCCACATCAATTTGGGGTTAAATCTGCCATTCATGTCTCATTTGAACTTGCCTGACTTGGAAAGATTGACGAATGACCCCATTCGTCACCAAGCTTTTTGGCCACCCATGCCAACTAAGCTGCCTTCAGACATCCCAAAGTTTGAAGGAAAAGCCGGGGAATGTACCCAAAATCATATTATGACATTCCATCTATGGTGCTCATCTAATAGCATCGTAGAAGACTCCATCGGGCTGAGGCTATTCAAACGCACCCTTACAGGTGTCGCAGCCAAATGGTACATTGAGCTGCCACAATCCAAGTACCCCGACTTAAACTCCCTAGCCTTCATGTTCCTGCAATATTTCCAACTCCATGTCAGATATGACGAAGGGGTGGAGATCCTGTTATCCTATCACCAAAACACTGCCACCCACATCATTGACCATATCCATGAGTGGCGGCGCCGCCGCAACTTGTGCAAGATCCAACTTGATGACAGGATCTTCTTAGATTGGTTCCTCAAGACTTTGCTCTCGCCCATCGCAAAGGACGTCGCATATGAACGTCCCCAATCTGAAGAAGACGCCATACTGAAGGCCCAGCAATTTGACCTCATCTACGCCCAGTCGGGATACTTGTATACCGTCATCCCAGATGATCACCGTCCAAGTACCTCTTACCGCGATGCACTGGGGACATCCCATGCAACGGATGGAATTATAGGGTTGAGGGCATCCCACGCAGCGGATGGCATTATAGGGTTAATCTCTCAACAACCACCACCTCGACCGACACCACCCATCATAGCACCACAACCAAGCAACACTGCTAATGTTGCTTACCAAAACCAAGCTCCAGACTATGCTAGAATGATGTCTCATTCCGGATCGACAACTTCCTATACACAACCTGCACCACCGCAGAAAGCTCAAGCTATGGCTTGGCCAGCACAGCAGTATGTGGGGAAAATTCCCACATTCGTGGCACCGCCAACCCCACAAATCTACTATGCACCACCAGTGCAACAAGTCCAAGCCCCCACCCCCACTCCAACCACTCCACCCGCTCTGTTGGGACAAGTGTTTGCACAACAAAACTATCCCAACCAACCTGCCCCCAACAACCAATAAGGGTAAGCTATAAATAACCGGCCCCATAACCAGGGAAACAACCAACCACAGGGAGGCGGTCAACAACCGAATCCTCCCAATAATATCGCAGCAAACTAGCCAGCCTAGAATCCCCCGCAACCAAATGCACCAAGGCGCAATGCCCTGTGCACAAACCAATCATGCACACTCTGTGAGGTCTATGGGCACTATACATTCGAGTGTCCCCTCATGGGTCGTGCAAAGTAGGCCATTAGAAACGAGGCTCAACAGGCTGCCAATGCTACAAACCAAGCGCAACCCAACCCGACACCACAAGGACCTCCTCCCATGGTGCTTTAGAACCCACTACTAGTCCCAAGGATTGGTGGCAACCACTACCCTTCCCTAGGCCAATCACAATGCTCCAAGGGCACCGCCCATGGCCGAAATAGGTGTCCACCACCTGATGACCATGACCACTGAAGAGGTCAACTTACAAACTAGACGAAACCAATACGATACCACTACCGAACCTGTTGACTTGTCAGCAGCATCTATGTCTAATACAACCAACCTACGTCTCTAGTTACCCCCGTTCCTGCACCCCCCCATACACAGAATCACCAATAACGCCATAGCTAGAGCTGCAGTCAGCTATAGCGTAGTGGATGATTTGGCCCAAATGCCAACCGCCATGTCCACTCTTGAGGTACTTAAAACGTGCCCAACGTAGCGGAAATCCCTACTAGCCGCTCTAGGGGCAGTAGAACCCTCCGATTCCAAGCTGATTACCTTTGACACAGAAAACGGAGAACCACACATGCCCTCCAATATCGCCTTCCAAATCCTGGTATCCATCCGGAACTTGGTTGTGCACCGATGCATAGTGGATGAGGGGGCATCCACGTTCGTCATGTCTACCTTGGTATGGCAGAAGCTTGGATCACCAATTCTACAATCGTCGTCCACGACTCTGCGGGCTTATGATGGACACCCCACTAAAGCCCAAGGAATCCTCCCTCATGTCCCCATCACGTTAGCCGGGAAGATAGTCATGATTGACATTGAGGTCGTCAATGCTCAACTGGATTACAACCTCCTCCTTGGGAGAAGTTACATGTACGCCATGCGAGCAGTCACGTCAACTGTCTTCCACCTCATGATGTTCCCCCTTGAAGGGAAGATTGTGATGGTTGACCAGCTCACCTACCATGATCCGCAAGGGTTAACAGTTCCTGCCAATGTTATCCCTACCATCACCACCGCTGAGCTGCAAGGGGCGACTGCACACACTAAATTCATCCCTGTAACCAACATTGTGGTTGAAAACACACCAGCCTCCCCACCGTTGAATGTGGGCCCTGGGTTGTTTACCGATCCCACCATGATGGCTCCTTTCCCATTGGTGTCACCACCACCGACACAAAAGCAAATTGTAAACTTGTGCATGGTCTCATCAAGCACCGCTGCACCCAAACAACAATCGAAGTCGCAACCACAACCACAACCACAACATCATCCACAGCCACAACGCCAATAGCAGCCGCAACATCACCCATAGCAACAACATTTCATGCAGCCCCAACCACAACCTCACCCCCACATGCAACCAGCTGGGAGTTATGTCATCTCCGGTCCATACAATTCCCTTCCTCTTTCCCCCACCTGGTGTCATGAGAAAGTCGATAATGGCCACCTTAATCCTACCCAACCTTACGTTGGGGATCCCGGTGTGGTATCTGGATCGACCAGTTCAACCAGCCATGCCCCAGGTTGTGCTAACTCCAGTGAAACCTATTGCGGTTGAGTCTTGCCCCCCACCCGGTCTGCATAAGCCAACCGCCGCACCTGCATATGCACCACGCCAACCCAAAAGGGAGAGGGGGAAGAACACCAAAGCCACCGCAGAACCACGGCCAGTACCACCTTGTTCCGTCTGCGAACAACAGGGCCACCCAACTCAGGATTGCCCTGAAATCCAAGTGATTCATGTGCATCTGGATTCCATGGACACGAATGAAAACATCCTCGTGGTTGAACTCCCAACCACACCAGTAGTCAGGAACAAGGCATTAAGAACAAACCATGCTTGTGCCCTTTGCGGTTTGTATGGACATTACTCTCACCATTGCCAAGACCTGCCCGAATTTCGAATGGCTTTAGTTGACCTCTGTCAACATTCCCTTGAGTCTGAAATCACCTTGATCAAATAAGTTCACCCCTCACCTCCTTCTTCGGACACCATGTCCATCTACATGATGTCCAGTTCAACCGACCCTATTGTCTCCACCATCATTGACGGTCCATCAGACTTGTCTCTTCTGTTGTTTCCCTAGCCACCATTGCAACCTTAGTTGCAACCTCAACCTCAGTTACCAGGAAAAAATTGGGGTTCATTCCCGCTCAACATGATCCTTTTCCTTTTCCTTTTCATTTTCCTTTTCTTTTTCCTACCATCCAGGATCGTGAGTAAGTGTACCTTGGCAACCCTCCATCTACAGGATTTCACACTAGGAGATCCTGTGTGGTACCTTGAACCACCTACCATACCTCTGAGGCCTCAGGATGTGTTGACTCATGTCCAGCCAATTGAGATGATGTTGCACCTACCTCCAGGTCCATCAAAGACTCCTCTTGTCTCCAGGCGTGCCCCTCTCCTTCCAATAGAGACTGGGGGCAAGGACACAAAAACAACAACCAATACCATTTACATGATCTCTAGCACCAGTTTCCCTTCCGTCTCATCACTTGTGGAAAATCCACCTGATCTATCCTGGCACCACTTACGTAATGACAGAGAGATCTGTAAGGCCACCTCTGGTTTTACCCCATTCCCTTTAAACCATAGTGTGGAATTGGTTCTTCTCAGAAAAGACCAGATTCCGTCACTCCGCCTTGCCACAGACCTTTGTCTTAGCAAGGGGACATACCTTTTCATTGAATCTGATGGACAACTCTTGGAGAACCCTCGTAATGGGCTCTACCTCAAGAAATTTTATGCTTAACATCACCAATGAGTCGCTTCATTTTCTTTTTTGTTCTTCAATATTTTTCAGCAAAAATCAGGGGCAGCACCATTAGCTGCTACTTCAAAGTCACCCGGAACCTGTTCGAGACACCTCTCACACCTTTGGGCCCAAATTTCTATCTCCTTATGAGACCATCATCTCATGTTTAATTAATCAATTTCGGGACCATTTCCCATAAGTCCCCTCGATTCACGAGCCATGACATGATGATGCAAGTGTCTATGGACCGGTACTCGTATTACACTGCCCGGTCGCAACTCATGTGAGCGATCGGGCCGCCGCCCGTCAAGGACTATAATTTTAGGTTTTATTTTGCATTTTTAACACATAGATTGTCGTTTCTTTTTTACCGCACCTCACGCGGACCTCTGGACCACTGTCCACAAAATGTTTTTTTTTCTTGCATGTATTTAGCATATAAGTGCCTCTGGACTTGTACTTACATTGCATGTAGTCAAGTTCGTCCACCGCAACACACACACACGCTCTCCTGACCTCTGTCCGAGAGCCACCTCGGTTTGCGTGCCTCTACCGCACCGTCTCGCAGGCCTCTACCATGATCTATCCCATGCATGTATTGGTATGTTTGAGAGCCTTCTACTCTTTCCATACTGCGCAAATGACCTTTGGACCTCTGTCCACCGTCCCAACAGGGGGCACCACCCATGCCACCGCAGTCGGTTGACCATATTGGAGTTTCGTTTCAGCTCTTTTTTTACTCCTTAAAACAATGAAAAGATCGTCGAGCGTAGCTGCTTCCTTTCCCACTCGTTAAAGTATAGGAAAGGGTGTCTACATCGTCTTGTTTACCTCCTTTTGCGGACCATGTAGACCATTTCATGAAAAGGAACTCCTTGGCACACTCAAGCCAAGACCGTTCCCCTCTGCATACTTTTGTGCTTTATTAGGCAGAGGGGCCGTACTTTACAAAAAAGCTCACCATCGATTATCGTTAAGCTCTTTTCCAGCTGTCTCAACAAGAAAAGATCATCGAGCAAACTTGGTTTCATTCATGCTCGTAAAAGTATTTGAATGACCGTCCAGTCAGTATAGGTTTAACCTTTTTCGGCCTGATTGGACTACCAATGGTAAAGAAGTATCTCATCCCCTCTAGGATGGGCGAGCTCTCCTATGTATACTTTTATCCTTTTTCGGGCACATGAGACTACTAACAAAAAAGAGCCCCCACTGGAGTCTTCTTCGTGCTTTCAGACTCTCTAAAATTGAAAGCACCATCAAGCACTTACCTTCTCGGGCTCACCAAAAATCCATGAGATCGTACCACAACGGTGTCCCTAGACACCACCCCACATAAAATAGTCTAGCAGCATTCCCACATTGGGTCGCCTTTGTTCAGAGTACTCTGCAATGTGTCTTCCTCGGATCCCATCAGTATCAAAAGTGCCCACCTCCTCCAAGTATTCCCCATCTGCAGTGACATTCCCAGTATTACGGCTATGATCCCACTCCCTTGAAACAATTTCATTTGCTTCCTGGTTCGCCCTGCCTTCATACTCTGAACAAAGGAAGTTTGAGTCTCCCTCTCCCCTACCCTTGTTCAGTCTTTCTCTTCCCTCCCCTCCCCCCCAATTCAGTGAGTCAGTCCGCAGATTGCTTCACACCTTTTGGTTGTCCCTCGTGCTCCTGGTCAAGGAAACATCATCGCCTTGAACAGGGGCAGGTCTCCCTTTGTCGACGCCAACACACATATTCCAAAGGATAGACCCAGAGGTCCCTGTACCTTGGTTTCATTGACATCATTGATGAGTTCCTTGGACCAGTTGATAGGAGTCCTTAGTGCCTCTTGGGATGGTTGTTTCTCACGTGCTCGACTTCAAATCCATCATCGCACCATTGAGATTCGTACAGGGTTTGTTCCGCACAATACTTGGTTGAAGACCCCAGATGTCACCTGACTCTAGCACATTGGTGATTCCACTCAAGGGACCTAAACAGGTTATGTCTGTTGTGATTTTCGGGTTGCGTTGGAGACAATGTTCAGAAGCCCCAGCAGTGCTTCGATATACCTTTATGATTGATATGACATACTTGTACCACAGAGACTCTAATTCTCAATCACCGAGTCCATACAGCTATGTACCATTCCAGATCAAGCAGACCGTTAGTCATGAAGATATAGCATTCCATGAGAATGCCATGGGTCCAATGTACCAAATCAGTATTGTATTCAGCCTCACATAGAGGCAACCAACATTGTAACATCAGTTGTATATGATCGGCTCTTGTATTTTAGAGCATAGATCAAATGATTATTTTGACATTGTCACGAGCATGGGAATGCCTGCCTCGTCCATATACATGTCACACATTTATTGTATCTCACCCATTGATGGGAACCAAATTAATACAAAACCAAAAGCCACCATGCCCAGCCCCAGAAGCACCACCTCTCGACAGCAAATCCTATGATGTCCGTCGGCCATACGTTGAGCTCTTGCCCTCACACATCAGGGGGCAATCTGTTAACCCAAAAATCCCCATACAACTCTCCATGGCCTACACCACCCAAGGACACCATCTCACAATAGTCATTTCACTCCATAAGACCTTCCATGACCTTCCATTTGACCCCCACACCTCCAAAAAAGCCCAAGGATGAAGAAACGAGCTGAAAACCCCAAAAAAGAGCCCAAAATAGACCCACGGGAGCTAAAGCCCTAAAAAGGGGGCTAAAACCCTGAAAGGGGCTAAAGCTAGGGCAGAAGGGGCTAAAGGCCTAAAAAAGGGGCTAAAGCCCTAACCAAGGGCTTAAAACCCTAACCAAGGGCTTAAAACCCTAAAAACCCTTGGAAAAGTTATATAAGGAGGGTGGGGGGTCACTCTCAAAACACTCCTCATTTGCATATTGTTATGCTACCCATGGATGCTTTGAGACCTCTTACTCTCAAACCACCCACTCTCCCTCACCTTCATCTCCATTTCTCCAAGCCATTGCTTCCCAACCAAGAGAGAGAGGTGCTCCCATGAGCTAGGGCATGGTGGCCCATTTCCACCTGAATGAGGTATAGCTTCTTTTCATGCATGTTTATTTACTTGTTTTGTTTTCTAACCCTCATCTATATTTGCAGGTTTTTCCATTAACTTTGTTTGCAGGTTGTCTTCATAGTAGTATAGGTTGATTTTGCAGGTTTTGGAGGTGGAACCCTAACCCATTGTGTGCAGAGGGGTTAAACAGGGCTGCATCCATATTTCTTTCTATTATTTTCTCTTGGATTTAGTTTACAATAGCTATCATTTACTTGCCATAGCTTAGGTTAGCTTAGTTTCAATTCACAGCTTTATTTTTACCATTTTACATTCTGTTTTTTACTGTTTTCTAAGGGTAGAAACCTACCCTTGTGCCCTATAGGCACAAGGGAGCCATTTTTACCCCTGTAGTGAGGAGAAATTCTCACTACACATGGCTCTATGGTTGAGCTCACTAGCTTAGCAAACAAGCCTTTCCAAACCGCTCCAGCTCGCCTTCAGCCAACCCAACCGCCATTGCAGCTGAACTTCAGCCCGATTCTTCTTGTCGACACCGTCGGTGAAATGTTGTCAACTACTCTGACATGCCTTGGCTGCTTTCCCTATCGGCTCCTTCTTGCCAACACAGTCGACGAATTGGCTCATCTTTGGATTCCTCAACTGCCACACAAAAAGAAGAAAGCTCAACATTTAGAAAAATTCAGGATTTTGATGCCTACCTCTTCTTCTCACTGAAGACAAAGGTTGATTCTGCCTCTGTCAGCTGTTCAACTTGGCCCATTGAGGCACAATGCTGCAACCTCGCTCTGATACCACGCTGTCGCGTCCCTACCCCTCATCCCAACAATAAAGAGGACACTACCAACACACTGTTGCTATCAAACTGGGCAATCTAGTCCCGTGAACATAAACATAAAACATAAAATGCATTAATATAAAAACATACACCGATGCATAATACAATCTATAGCGGAAGCAAACACATTAATTTCATTCATGCATTCATCATGTTCATAAATCATTAAAAAATTAGTTTGCGGAGATTAAGCAAAAGAATACTTATCTTGAAAAGGAGTTGGCCCGCAACTAGCTACGTCGTTGTAAAGTTCCACCCAACCATAGGCCAGTGTGCTCATTAATATCTTAGCATCACTGCCACCCCCAAGCTGGGCATGATTCCATAAGGCACTAGGGAACAACATGCTTACACATAGCCAAAACCATACATCCACAGTCAAGCCAACTCACCATTGGGTTTCAAAGACTGCTAAGGAAACAAGCCAATTACATAGGGGTTCCTTGGACTTACTCGGCCGATCCTAAATCCACATCAGACACACATTCAACCAATTAACAGGTGGGTTTTTCGGTCTTACTTAGCCAAGGTAACACCATCATGCACTTCACAACAAAACACAATTGCTAGGTTGTAGAGAAACGTTTGGCAACCACATACATGAATGGAAGATGGGGAAAAACAACCGAAGTGACCAAATCGACTCAACAAACATTTGATGGCCTTCCTAAGGCAAAAACGACCTCTATTCACACCAAATCATGGATCTACCCTCCCAGCCACAAAACATAACCAAAAGGGGTGGGTTTGCAACCCAACATACTGGTAAAGAGGGCAAAAACAACCTAGGATGAGCAATTACGCTTGCAGGAAACGTTCTTGCGCATTATGGAGGCAATTCGGCCACCACAAACCCCAGAATTGTAAATATGAACTCAAAAAACGTCTTTGAGCATTGCTGGAGTAAAAATGACCATCATTCACTCCCAAATCGGGAGATCTTGGCTTCCTAACCACTGAGCAACACAAAAACAAATTTATGGGCATGGGACAATTAGGAAACATCAGAAATTGTGAGGGAAAATTCCCAAGAAGCTTAGTTGCGTGATGAAGACCGCAAACGACCTTTTGAACCCCCAAAATGTGAATCATTGCTACACATTCACTCAACAAAACAAAAAAGGGATTTCCCAGTCATGGCAATGAGGAAACCGCAACAAAAACGCCCAGGGAGGATCCCAGCCACTGAGCATTGCCCAAATCGAATTCTCCAACTGCACGAGGAAGCAAACACATGGGTGAATAATTGCTTGGGAAGGCATTTCCAAGCATTTACTTGCCCAAGAAGCCAAAAACACGTTTTCCAAAAATGGGTGACTTCCCAAATTCGAATTTGGCCTCCATACCTTTCCCATCCGAAGGCAATACTTCCTTCACCAACTTTAGATGACTGGTCATAAAAGACAAAAAGGGTGGTTGACAACTTTATGGGTTTACCCTTTGAAATTTGGATTTTCCCCATTGGCCCAAAGGTTTGAATAATTCCCCCTCCCTATTCCTTGTGAAATCATGCCCCCATCTCTTTAACGTTGCGGCACATAGCTAGTTGTGGTATTTTTATTAATTTGCATTTTACATGATGTCCCAAACATATCGTGCCTAGATAGCACATAAACCATCGGCATCGATTTTAATCGCCGATACATAAGACAACTAAATACATGGTGGGGCATTTTCCTTTAGCTCCACACCACGATTAAATACAATATTTACATCATATGCAATTCTATACCACGCGGTCAAAACCGGGGTGTTACACCATTGACTTCCTAAACTAGCTTTCAATTCTATCCAAAACCACCTAAGGCTTAAGCAAGGTTGGTATAAAGATACTAGGGCCTAGTTAAACCATTGGGAAATCGAAGAAAATGTTGCATTGAAAAATATTAATAACATTAAAAATATTGTTACTTCTAAGTTTAAAGAGAAAATGTGGTGTGAGAAAGATTTAGAGGCTAAAAGAAAACTAAGATATTATAAGGAGGTCATCAACCATACTCTATAAATTTAAAAGTATCTCTCTATTTTAACTAGTTCAAAGAAAAAAATTAATATAGCCAAGATAAGAACGAACTCTCATGAGCTCCATAGTGAAACAGGTCGTTGGGTAGTTCCTAAAACACCATGGGTGGAAAGGATCTGCCATCTTTGTGAGAATATGAACATTGAGGATGAAAAGTAGTTCCTCTTAGAGTGCCCTACGTACACCTACATTAGATCTCAGTTTCATACTCTTTGTTGCAATACCGACCTCCCTAGCCTTTTAACATGTCAAAGTTATAATGAGCTCGGGACGCTTCTCTCCAAGCTCTTTGAGCATAGGAATACAATTTTAAAACAAACTAAATAATTCATTTCTTTAGATCCGATAAACCAAATTTTGATCGCAGGGGATGTTAACCATCATTATTATCATCATTATTAACTAATTTCCATGTTTTTTCCCCAAAAGATATCATTTTTTTCGTAAAAGTTTTCTCTAAATTCTATAAAATAAAAATAATTCACTCAAAACATAGTAAAAAATTTCAACAAGTATATAAAATTCTTAAAAATTCAAAATATTACTAGGAGCTATATTATAATTGAGAATTTAAACATTAATAAAATTTACCAAAATTTGTATATTTTAAAAATTTGTATATCATTAAAATATTTCCTTGCATCATTCAATTAATTTGTTATTTATACATCATTTATCATTTCAAAAATTATCATTTATAAATAAAACTAACTATTTTTATCTTTTACATCACTTATCACTTAATCATTACTTAATAAAATGATAAAATATAAATTTAATTCATAATAATAATTACAATATTTATGTCCAAAATTAATAACAAATAAATAATTACAATGAAAATTTCCCCAAAAAAGACATCAATTAATGATTAATTGAGTAACTTTTTTGTTTTAGAAATTTTTATATATAATATTATTGGAAACATCATTTTACAAGTGCACCATAAATTTTAAATTATGATATATTAAATACCCAATATCTAAGTTATGATATATGAATAAATACCACATATCAATTTTAAAGATGTTTATGTTTATAATAATTATATCTAAATATATGAATAAATATCACATATCAATTTTAAATATGTTTATGTTTATAATAATTATGTAATCACTTTATTTGTCATATTGTCAATATTTTATAAAAAGTGATAGAACTAAATTTATTTCATCATATATTTTATTTCGTATAAAATGGATATAAATTTTTGGATTTAACAGATCCTTATTAAGTAAGAAATTGGTATACCCTAAAAAAAAAAGGTCATGGCACGTATGGGGCATCAGCCAATTTTTAGCTCTCACATAACATAAATCATTACAGTGATCATTTTTCCAAATTCAATAATCATTCCTATTCTCAATGTTATTAATGACATATTTTCATCAACATGACTTAATCATTCTACTTTTACATTACTAATCTTACTAGAATTATAACATTTTTTCTCGTCTTTTATTTTGATTACATGAATTCAAAAGACAACCCCATAAACACTTATTGTTTTGAAATGAAGATACATTAAAAATGGAAAATTGTGTTTTTTTGGGATTTGTAGGCCGAGGAAGTTTGGTGAAACATCAAGAATAGCCAATTCATGCAATTTAGATAGCTCTTAAGGTGTCAATCCATTCAAATTATTGTTGGAGAAGTCAATCTGCTCCAAAGTAGATACTTGCCCAAAAAATGTCGGTATTTTCCCAAAAGATACCAGTATTTGCCCTTCAAATTGATTGTGAGATAAATTCAAGAGTCACAAGTAGCTCATACTTCCTATGCTTATGGGAATTCAAATACGAAATATCACTCACAGTTATATTGTAATTGAAAATTTAAGTATGAATAAAATTTACCAAAATTTTTATACTTTAAAAGTTTATAGATCATTAAAATATTTTCTTACATCATTCAATAAATTTGTTATTTACACAATATACATCATTATAATTTAAAAATATATCATTTATAAATAAAACTAACTATTTCTATCTTTTTAATCACTTGTCACTTAATCATTACTTAATAAAATGATTATTTAATTTAATTAAAATGTAAATTTAATTCATAATAATTACAATATTTATATCCAAAACTAATAGAAAATAAATAATTATAATGAAAATTTCATTTAAAAAAATAATTGAAAACGTAGGTTATTAATTGAGTAACATTTTTGTTTTAGAAATTATTATATATAGTATAAGGGAAGCATAATTTTACAAGTGCATTTAAATTTTAAATTATAATATATTAAATATCAAATATCTAAGTTATGATATATGAATAAATATCACATATTAATTTTAAACATGTTTATGTTTATAATTATTATGTAAGAATATGTTTGTTTATTTGTTGTATCAATAATTTATGATAAGTGATAGATTAAATTTATTTTATTATATATTTTATTTTTTACATAATGGATTTAAATTTTTGGATTTAAGAGACTTTTATTAAGTAGGAAATCGGTATACCCAGTTATGGCATGTATGGCGGCATCACCCAATTTTTAGCTCTCTCACATAACATAAATACAGTAACCACTCCTCCAAATCCAATCATCATTCCCATCCCCAATGCCATTAATGACATATTTTCATCAAGATGACTTAACCATCCCACTTTTAAATTACGAGTCTTACTAGCATTATCACCCTTTCTCTCTTGTATTTCATTGTCATTAAATGAAGCTAAAGGACAACCCCATAAACACTTATTGTTTTGAAAAGAAGGTATATTAAAAGTGGAAAATTGTGTTCCTGTTGGGATTCACCCACAGAGAAAGTTTGATGAAACATCAAGAACAACCAATTCATGTAGCTTAGATAGCTCTTCAGGTATCGATCCATTCAAATTATTGTTCGGCAAGTCCAGCTGCTCCAAAGTAGATACTTCACCAAGAGATGCCGGTATTTTCCCTTCAAAATGATTGTGAGATAAATTCAAGAGTAGCAAGTGGCTCATGCTTCCTATGCTTGTGGGGATTTCTCCTATAAGATTATTGCAAGACAAATTGAATATAATGTTTGTAGGCAACAACTTCGAGAGCAGCCAAGTTACTTGCTCTAGAGCCCTCGATCCTGTTTGATGAACCACAAGGACACAGACTGATCAATGCTCACTCTCTCTACATAATCTAGATGATTTCCCCTCCATCACAAGCTTCCTTCTTATTCGATGGGATAAATACTTATAGTATTTTGCCTAGGACTTGGTAATTTATGAGCCACCTGCTCATTATTGCTCCATAATGAGTCTCGACCTAATTTTAGGGAAGATGCCTCCTGCATCACTTGAGATCTCATTCAACAGTTTTTGCCATTTGTCATTCCTCCTTGTGGAACAACAAACATTCTATTTACTTCTTCAGCCTATCGATAGCCAATACAATGCTACCAATAGTTGTGTTTACTACCCACCCTTGATAGACCAACTTAATTACCTGCTGAACTTAGAGTATGGGCCTTCATTCACATAGAGCATTGGTGTACGAGCGTTCGACAACAACACTTGTTTAAGTAATCTTAGGAGGTAGGTCAGCATTTTAAACATTCATTCGTATTACCTTTTAGCCTCCAATATTTAGGAATTTTACCTACTGCTACTAACTCACCACCTGGCGTATTAACAAATAATCTTTAGATAATAGAACAGATCCATTATTTTAACTTAGAGCATCGGTGTATGGGCTTCAGACAGCATTGCATTAGCTTCCATAACACTTATCTTAATTAATAGGCCGCCTCTAAGGACAACCCGATAAGGTCCTGCCCCGGAAAGGTCTTGAGCTCATCTCTTGTGCATCGCTTGCTTTAACGACTACTTCAATTTAGTTTGTTCTCATATTTTCAATTATAAAAATTCTATTACATTTATTTTAATCTCACATGATCAAAATCTCAAAAAAATAATAATTTAAAGTCTTTAACTATTAATAAAAATTCAGTGTATTATATTTATATATATATATTATGTCCCTACTTAGCAATGACATATATGAATTGGAGTTAAGGTTGAATTTATATTTTAAATAGATATTATATTTACTTTTTAATTAAAATACTTATCAATTTTGTGATTTGTATGTGAGTGGGTGATGTCATCTTTAGGGAGTCTATTTGAGAATTCGTCGATGCGTTGACCTCAAATCGCATATGTACCACGCAGCCATGATGTCTATACCATGTATTCATCGTGTTTGTACCTTGGATTAAACAATGAACAAGTTTTGTTTGTCACGCTGTATCCAAGGTGGGAAACTTGTATATAAAAATACCAATTTGTCTAGTTTAGAGTTATATGGAATCTGGATTTCGATTAATATGAGAATTAAATATTTT
>LPNX010578830.1:37563-74293 GCA_001517045.1 Pseudotsuga menziesii | reverse complement strand
AGTAATAAAATTCAATGGAATGGAATGTTATCTGAATTGGAATTTATCAAGCATAATAATAGCATGTGGGCAAGGGGTGAAAATTCTTAGCCATCCCTTGTGGTAAAAGAACATGGTAAATAAAAACATGTTGCTCTAGACTTCTAGTCTTTTAAAAATTCAAGAAGCAATTATTATTGCATGTGAGCGGTGAATCACAATGAAAAGATTGAAGGGCGTCCTCTATTTTAGTCATAGATGGGAGATGTTTCCTATGGAGCAATACAAGAAAAAAAAAGCCTATCTTATTCACTCTTTGGGATAGCAGTATATAGATCCCAAACATAAGTCAAATTTTGGAATGGTATGGCACCAACTAGACTAATCTTGAGTTCCACTTTCCCATTTTCTGGCGCCCCGTGCAAGAACATGACACTAAAGACTACTTTGGGATAAAACCAAGTAGCAAATTAGGTTACAAAGCAACTGATCAATATGGACACTTTGCATTCAACTGGAGCAGAATCCATGCCGAGACAACCTCATCCACTCTCTTAGATTCAGAAGATTGATAGCATGCAACTATACAGGGATGTGTAATAGATTTTGTTCGGGGAGATTATGAGTCTCAAAATAACGCCATTATTGTCAATCTTTTTTCCCCTCGTCCTAAACCTTTTTCCTATGTTAAGACACATTATTAGAAGGTATGATTCACATATAATTATAATATTATGTTGATGTGATACCCCAAGTTTGATCCTTCTTTCTTTTTATGTATATATGTAATAAGGATAAACATTATCCAATAGAGTAGAAAAACTAGAAATGCAAATTTTGGATAGTTATATTTAAGTAAATTGTGTTATTTATACTTATTAATTCAACAATGGAGACAATTACAAATGAAACTCCAATAGGGGAGGAAGAAAGGAATTAAAAGAGAAGTTAAAGGATTAAAAATGAAGTATGGTCAATAATAACAAATATTGAGAAATAAGAAATTGATTAATCCCTAACTGAATGTAACTGAAATGGGGATGAAAACAACAAAAGGAAAAAATTAGGAAAAAGCCCATCCTAGTTCGAGAGGGGAAGAATACGAAAATCAATCTGAACAATAGTCATTATTCATTCTCAGTTGAGTGAATGTGCAATATAGGTATATTGCTTTGTAGTAGAGGCATCCTGCACTCTAGTACTTGTACTAAGAGGTAGTCCAGAATAACGTGAAAGTATCCAGTTTCTTAAACACTGAGAGGTACCTGTTGGTATCAACTAGTTGTAGTTGTACAATTGGTGTACAACTAGGTTGTCTTCCCAAATCCAAGCTAAATACTAGCAAAAATTGATTGAGGAATAAATTGAAAAAGGGGTTTAAAGAAATATTTTCAGAAAGATAATTCTTCTCTCCTATTGGAATCCTACTTTGGCTCGGGGGTGAATTAGTAAGAAGCAGAGGATCACTTCTTGCATTCTTCGGTTGGGAGGTCCATTGCTGAGTTAATTTGAATTAAGATACATATAAGTGACTCATGAACTTATTTCCTTTGTATATCTTTATGAATTTCGTGTTCATTTATTATAAAATCTTATTTGGATTATTTTTTTGAACGCTTTTTAATTTCTAGAGATTATTTGAATTCCGAAAATGTAGAGGACGCATCTCCAAAATTTTCTTTAAATGGTTATTATTACGCTAAAATATTATTCATGGCATGCATGAATAATATTTTAGCGTAATAATAACCGTTTAAAGAAAAGTTTGGAGATGCGTCCTCTCCATTTTCGGAAATAATTTTTGAAATTTCCTTAAATTGTTATGTTTATAAATTTTATAATATTACATGCTTGTACAGGTATACTAGCCAATATTATAAAGTTATGTTTGAAAAGAAATTAAAACAAGCCTTTTCTATAAACTGAACTGTAAAACCCTATAAATTTTCCATTCTAACCAGCCCAAGCACAACGACTCGAGGCAAGACTGTTGGGGTTATTGTAAATATTATTAAAAAAAAGAGTTACAAAATATCTGCTCTAGAATGAAATAAATGACCTAATTTAAAACAAAAAGTTAGCAGAGTCACACTTTTTGGAAAATGCTAACCAGTTATAAAACTGGGGAAAATTATTTCTCAAGTGGAAAAATAACGAGAAATAGGATTAAAAACACTTTCTTACAATTAGAGTCTTTTTCCTATAGTTACAAAAGCATTCATACGGATAAATGTCTTCAACTCAATTTTTTTAGTCATGATGGAGTAACCCCAAGTCTAAAAGAAAGTTACAAGTTCATGATCAAGTTTTTGGATTTCTCAAAAAAAGATTACACATATTCAAACTCTCTCCTAAACAAATAACTTAGGGTTTTTAATCTTTCAGTGTCAAGCATTATTGGTAACCAAAGATATTTAAACCTAAGTTTGGGCATTTTTTTTGTATAAACCATTATGGTTACCAGATCCTTGGGGTTCAACATACCGTGTTAAAGGGTTTCCAAAACACAATCCTCCCTATTCTTTAAAAACAAACTAGGGTCATTGAAGGATGGTGTGCTTACCTTTATCATGCCATCATAACCTCAAGAATGCCATGCACTCCACCTTGCAAAAGGAACTAGAGAAAGAAAGTCTCGGTAAATAAAAAAATTACATTCAAATAAAGACTAAGTGTGAATTTACTCTATCTTGAAATAATTACCTGAGCTATCTGAGGAGGTAACTTTTCCTTCAGTCGCTTCAAGTATGAACGATTTTATTCTTTTAACTGGAAATGTCATGTTTTTTTCTGTATACCTACTCCCCATGGCTTAACGAACATATGAGTAGGCCCAAAACTAGGTGAACTCGAGTTCTTAGTAAACAAAGTGTTGTTGAAAACAAGGGAAGAGTATCAATCAGATTGGAGGAGTCAAGCTCCTCTTCCAAATCGATAACTATAGGAATAAATATTCCTGGTTACAAGATGACACCAGTGAAAATTACTAGGATAATCAATATATCCAAAGATTTCATAAATCTTGAATCATACAGGCTTGGTAAAACTATACAAGTTACTAGTACATATGTCACTCCAAGATATTGTAATTCATCCCCGTCTTTAATGAGCTTAGTTGGAAGTGGTCGACACCCTAAACCATTTTTAAATCTTGATTAGGTAGACTTCCTTTGGAACCATGTTTACAACCTTGGTTCTATTGATGTATTTGAAAGTTCAGAAGATATTCTAATGTATATTATCATTGTATGTTGTTGTACCCCTATTGGGGATGTGTTTACCTTACCTCCTTGCGAGATGTCTTATTTGTGTCTAAACCTTGAGGTGCAACCTCTGTTGTAAGTCAGGGAAATAGTCCCCAGTGTAATATCATGTAATGTGTATTTGGAGCCTCTCTGAGAGAATTCGACCCTGTTAGGGAAGACATGTGGGCCCCAATCTTATGTTTGGTAAATGAATTGAAAGGGTATAAATAGGGAGGCGATCTCCCTCATTTATACACACACCTCACACTCTCAAGTTCGCATGAGAAAGAGAGAGATATATAGAGGAGGAGGGATAAATGGTTGTTGAATACTTATTATTACTTCTTTTGATCATCTTACTATTCTGAGGAAGTTTGCGGGATTTTCTCCTTTATGGTTTTTCCAGGGGAAATATTTGTGTCTCATGTATCTTTTATATCTTATTCATCTTGTTGTACTTGTTATTCTTTCATATAAATATCCTAGATAATATAATCAGATCTAAAGAAAACTAACATGGTATCAGAGCCTCTCTGAAAGAAGGAACTGTGCAACAGCGGAAACTAGGGCTTCCTAGTTCAAGGTATTCTCTCCACAGATCATCAAGAAGAAAGGGATACGCTAAATCGCCTCAGTAGGCTGCATATTTTGGTGGAAGCAATTTCAGAATTGGAGAAGTTTCAGTTTTTTACCCTGTCACTAGTGCTGGGAGGAACTAGGGCATCAAGTTTCGGAGGCTTCCCACCTCAGTTTTCAAAAAGTGACCTAACTAAGAAACTATCCTCAAGGAGGCGCATATTTTTGTCCAAACATAATTCCCAAACTCCAAGTTTCAAAAATTAGGGTTTCTCTAACAAACCTAGGTCAGCCAGATCCAAAACCAAGTCGAACACCTCAAATCAGTAAGAGCTAAATATTTTATATTTCCGTTTTAGGTTCTCATTTGAAAATATGAATCACGATACTTATCTCGAGGACAGGATTGGAGGAGATGATAACTTCCAAACATGGAAGTACATAATCTCTCTGGTCCTTGAAGAAACTGACTTGGATCAGTTCATCACTGGAGATCAAGATCTAGAATAAAGGGAGATGAGGCTAAGGTTGCTCATAAGAGAAGCATGGATAAGGCTAAGAGAATCATTGCATATTTTATAAAGGATATCCTCATCCCCCATGTGTCTGCATTCAAGACACCGAAGGAAGTATATGATTCTTTAAAAAAGATGTTTGATGGAAAGAACATCAACCGAAAGATGACTTTGAGGAACCAATTCAAGAATGTGAAGATACATAAATCTGAGACTAGTATACATTATTACTACACAATGGTTGCCCAAATCAAAGAACTACATGAAGCAGTTGAAGAGAATGTCCAAGAAGGAGAAATTGTAATGATTACCTTGAATGGTCTCCCTGAATCATGAGACTTATTCGTTCAAGGGATTTGTGCAAGAAGGAGGCCGATCTATTTCAGTAGACTCCGAGAAGAATGTGCACAAGAAGAATCTCGACTCGTGACAAGAGAAGAGAAGATGGGAGAAATTGAAGATCAATCTCTCATAATTCACACTAGGAAGAACTACAAGAAGAAGGAGAGGAAACTGAAGAAGACCAAGAGAGATACTTCAAATGTTTTATGCTACACTTGTGATGAAAAGGGACATTTTTCAAGATATTTTCCCACCAAGAAAAGGAGACACCATGCTCATGTTTCCTAAGATGATGAAACGATAAACAAAAGATTCATATCAGAGAAGGATGATTCAAATGAAGAGTATGTGCTAGTATCAACACTTACTGGTACTATCTCACATGGAAACAATGATTGGGTTGTGGATAGTGGGGATTCTAAACACATGATGGGATACACGGAAAATTCGTCAATATGTATGAGCATGAGTCACCTGACAAGGTGAAACTTGGGGATGATTACCAATACCCCATAAAAGGGAGTGGAGAAGCTTCATACAAGCTTGCCTCTGGGAAATCCTTAAAGATGAAGGATGTGCTATATGTTCTGGAATTGACGAAGAATCTTCTCTCCATCTCTACACTAGATTCTAAGGGAATTATTGTTTCTTTTGTCAATGGCCAAGTTCTGATGTGGCCCAGAGGAAATAAAATAGAGGATGCAACAATGATTGGAGACTCAAGACGGAGGCCTATACAAGCTAAAGGGACATCTTGAACAAGCATTGGTTCATGAGTCAATTGAATCAAGTGAACTGCAGCAAAGAAGGCTTGCCCATGTGAACTATAGAGCACTACCGATGGCAGGTAAAGTAGTATAAGTATTGCCAAATATCTAGGAAAATCATGAAGGAATTTGCCAAGGATGTGCACAACGAAAGAATGGTAAGAATACATTTCCCAGCAGTGAGAGAAAGGATAAAGGAATATTGGAGATATTACACTCAAATGTATGTGGACCCATGTATTCTATCTCATTAAGAGGGTATGTGTACTATGTTTCCTTTATAGATGATTTCTCACGTAATACTTGGGTATATTTCTTGAAAGAGAAAAGTGAAGTTTTCAGTAAGTTCAAGGAATATAAAGACTTGGTTGATAACCATACTGATAAGAAGATCAAGATTCCACGGTTAGATAATGGAGGAGAATTCACATCAGATGAATTCAAGGAACTATGCAGAGATTCTGGGATTAAGAGGGAGTTGAGCACTCCATACAATTCTCAACAGCATGAGGTTGCAGAACGAAAGAACCGAACGATCATGGAAGCAGCAAGGGAAATGTTGCATCACCAGGATCTTCCTATGCACCTTTGGTTGGAGGTAGCAAGAACAACTATGTATGTACAAAACGATACTCCTCATCGAGTACTTGACAACAAGATTCCTGAAGAGTCCTTCTTAGGAGAGAAACCATAAGACAACCATCTGAGAGTATTTGGTTTCCCGGTGTACATACATATCCCAAAGGAGAAAATGACCAAGATCGATCCTTTTGGGAGGAAGGGTATATTCATAGGATACAGTGATACATAAAAGGCCTGCCGAATATACTTCCTAGGGTTCAAGAAGATCGAAATCGGTAGACATGTAACCTTTGATGAAGACTCGACATACTTCAGATCTAGGAGGACTCCTATCCAGGAAGTCGAGGAACTTGAAGAGACAAGAGTTCAAGAAATGGAAATTGGAGAAGTGATTCCAGAAGACCCTGAAGATCATGACATGACATAACCACAAGATCCTGTAGAGACATTCCTTGAGAAGGAATCCCAAAAGAGGAAACCAACATGAGCATGAGAGCTCATACGAGAAGTAGTACAAACAACAATATGTATTTCAAATTTAGTAACAGTATATTATTAGCCACGGTTGTGTATGTTGATGATATAATATTTGGGAGAAATGAGGAGAGTCTCAGTCGAAATTTTGTCGTGTCAAAAGAATTTGAAATGTCATTGATAGGTGAATTAACATTCTTTCTTGGCCTACAGATTTCACATGACTCTACAAGTATTTTTACATCTCAATCAAAATATTTGAAAGACATGCTTCAAAAATTTGGTACGAAGAGAGCTCCCCTGTATGTACTCCCATGGTAACTAGTTGTAAGATAGGCAAACAAGAATATTATCTTGTTCTATATAAGACAGTGTATAGGTCCATGATTGGAATTTTGTTGTATCTTACTGCATCTTGTCCTGACATCATGCAAGCAGTAGGATTAGTGGCAAGATTTCAGGAAAATCCAAAGGAATCTCATATGATTGTTGTTAAAAGAATTCTCAGATCTCTTAAATGAACGATTGACTATGCATTATGGTATCAGAAAGATGAAAAATTTAATCTCAAGGCATTCTCTGATGCAGATTGGGCATGAATCCTTGATGATAGAAAAAGCACAAGCATAAATGATTTCTTTCTTGGAAATCGGCTGGTAGCTTGGTCAAGCAAAAAACAATCCTCTATCTCGCTATCAACCACTAAAGCAGAATACATATCAACAGCTGAATGTTGCACTCAACTTCTATGGATGAAACAAATTATAGAAGACATTGAGATCAAGAATGATGAGGCACTCATAATCTACTGTGAGAACACAAGTTCTATTAGTATATCAAAAAACCATGTTATGCATTCTAAAACCAAGCACATCCCCATTAAGTATCACTTCTTGAGAGAGAAAACACATGATTAAAAGATAAAATTGGAATATGTGAACTATAAAGAGAAAATAGCTGATATCTTTACCAAGCCATTACCAAGAGAGGATTTTGAGAACCTCAAAGATATATTGGGAGTAATTCTCTCCCGTCAAGAAAAAAACATTAAAAATGTAATAAAAATGTAGAGGAAGTGCAGGACAATAGAGCTAGGGGGAGCAGTAAGAAGTATTCATTTGCAAAATTAAGTAATTACACAAAAACTTACTTGACAAATCTCGACAGCAGAGTCAAGGGGATCAAGTTAGAAGGTTCATCTATAGACTTAACAAATACCTTTTCCATTGGTGTCAAAGGGGGAGAACATGCCAAGGATGAACAAAATCTACAGTACAGTGTTAGTCATAGTCAAGGAAGAACAAAACACACCTCTTCAAGATGTCAAATCTGTTCAGGAAGGTTGACATCAATGCCAAAGGGGGAGATTGCTGGAATTTTTGGCATTGATGTCAAAAGTATGAAGAATAACTAACTATGCCTAGGAACCCTTGAAATGACCATCCACCTGGATAACAATGAAACCATTGATGCATCACAAATTTGAAGCATGGTGGTATTGACATAAGCCCACAAAATTATGAAGAAACCCATGCCACTAGGATCCTATGCATAAGAAGCCCTCAAAATGATTGGAGAAGCCCATGCACTTGGTGATTTGGGTTCATTGGTGAAACCTTTAGATAATTATTAAACACATAAAAAAGGTGTTTTTCTATTTTATAAATATAATATAAAACAAACTATAGAGGCAAACATACCTGGTTTAAAGGCCTACTTCTCCATTAGAAGTTAGCCCCAGTTAAAGTAAAACAAAGAATACTAATCTAAATGTCAGGTCGACCCCATAAACATATTATACCTCCACGTGGAAGAATATAAATAGTGGTAAACTCATAATTAAAAATGTGGGAGTAAAACATTCAAAATCTCTTTAAATTCGGGTGTAAAGAGAAAGGGCTGAGGAAGTCGTAGTTCAGACCACAGTGGAAAGGGTTTAGTTTCATCTTTGTATATTTCTAAGTGTGAAGATTCAACATCTCATTGAAATCAGGTGTGAGGAGAAAGGGCTGAGGAAGCTGCAGCTTAGACAGTCTAGCTTCATCATCTTGTAATTTTGGGTAGACAATTTACAAGACAGTCCCAGGTTCATAACTCCGATTTCGGGAAAGGTCTTAAATTTTTACAGCAGCACGCAGACCTAATTCATACTTGTGAAGTGAGATTCAATTTTGAAAAATAATTTCTAGTATTTAGCTGAAGATTGAGGCAGACTAGAGACCAAAATGAATTGCTTTTGTTACATAGTCTTACTTTTGATATTCTATGATCTAGGGAGGTTGGGTGGTCCTGGGGAAAGACTACTTAGTATTTGTTGGCAAGTTGAAGCTTTCCTGGGATGTTGTAGCATATTTTTGGCATAACTTGGAGGTTGCATCCTCCTGAGGTGTTGAAGCACCTCATTGAATGTCAACTAAATCAATTTACAGTTGAAAACATTCAAAGCATAAATGTTGCGTATTTTTTGGTTAACATTTATTTCAATTTGAATTATTAATGTTGTTTAGCCAAGGCCTGAAAAAAGGAATATTGAAAAACTATCGTGCATTACTGATTCACCCCCGCTCTCAGTATTGCATGTGTGTTCTTTAAACATAATACAAGATATCCACAAAGGAATATCAGAAGCCACCATAATCACCAATGAACATTGTAACCCAAGTTAACCCTTCATCAATTCATGGTGCAAAATAAAACATCAAGGAACCTAGCAAACATAACTAAACCCAACCCTTTCAAAACCTTATAACATATGTCATAATCCAAGAAAAACAATTTATAAACATAACCCTAATGAAACATGACCATTGAGGAAAGTAGTGATCCAAAATCAGACTTTGTAAATGCCATAATGCAACATAACCCTTTATGCATGTAGGAATCCAATAAAAGCTTTCCAAATGAATCCCATAATCCAACAAAAGGAATTAATTAACGCAATCATAATGCAACATAACCTTGCAAAAATTTCGCAATGCAATATGGACTTTCATGAATGTCGTAACACAAGATAACACTTGATGTTTGTCGAAATACAACAAAAACAATGCAAACATAAGTAAACCCGACTATTACAAAATGAACATAGTAACATAACATAACCCTTGACATATGTCATAATGGAACAAAATTCATCCAAATATAACTAAGCCCAGCTGCTACAAAATAATTCAATGAATCTCATAGTGAAACAAAAATATGGTAAGCAACATTAACATCATGAACATGACCACAGAGCAGCGTCGCAATTCAACTTAACAGTCACTCACTATTGTAATCCAACATATCACTTCATAAATTAAATAAATATTGTATTGATTACATTACATTGAATGTATTATTGCGACCAAACACATTAATGAACATAAAAATAATACAACATATTCATGGACAAATACCTTAACACACAATAACCCTCCATGAACATCATCATCCAACATTTCACAAAAACATTTCAATCGAGTAGAGGATATTGATTGTTACACTATTACAATCTAATAAAATATTTTGAGAACATCGCACATACGTATTAATGTGGTATCATAAAAATAATCAAGTCAACAAATTCTTAATTAATATGTTCATCTTCAATTCATGGTAATTCCATCTTAGAAGGGAGCTCCAACACTCTTTTTTTTCTAGATACCTGATAGGAACATAAACATTAAACATTGTTACATGATTTTTAGATTGGAGATGGGTTAGGGAGACGAGTAGTAATGTTGAGAAGGATTTGAGAGGTTTATTCAAAGATTTGTTTTGTCCTAGATGGTAGCAAGGCCTCCCAATGCTCCCCTAGAGTTGATAATTATTCGTGTGCTTCCTTTAAAAAAAATTCAGCTTATTGAGGATTTCCTTATCCTCAAGCTTGGTCTCCTAAATCAGTAAAAGTTTAGGATTTTCTATACTAATTATGTCTCTTGGGGATTCTTGTTTTCTTTTACTACCCTTGCTATTACAAGTTTTTTATTTTTTTATTTACTTTTCTCTTTGGATGAAGTGGGACCCCTTTTGGATTAGGGGTCGTAATATTTCTATTTGCATCATTCCATGCCCTGTCTTGATTGCCAAATTTTTTACCATCTGCTGAGTGCCAAGCATTTTATTTCTTTCCACCCCTTATTCTCTTAATTACGTTTTCAATATCCCTCTCATATTCATATTTTTTGAACTAATTTCTTCCTCCTATTGACCTTGTGCTTCTAGATATAGATGAATAGGTTTCGATTGGTGGAAGTGGATCTCTTTAGTCCCTTTAGGAGCCAAGGGTTCCATATTCTCAGCCATGTTTTGTTCTTTCTATTGGAATTCTGTAGTTTTATCTTCCTCTGTTTGTTCAAGGGTATCCTCGTCTTTATTTTCCTCCATACAAGAGATAATTGTGAACCTGTTATAAGAATAGATCGGTCTGGGGTTGACCTTCTTATTTGAATTATAGGGTTCTTTCAAGTTATTTGTACTTGACTATATACTAGTATTTCTTGGCTCGATCTTGGTTCCTCCTCCTTTTTTCATGCTAATACAATCCTTGTGTGGATCTTGTTCCCTAGATTTGATCTATTTTTTATTATAGTCTTTCCCAAAGTGGCCATATTTATGGAATATCCAACACTTCAAGAGAAGCTACTCGTAGTCTATTTCTTGGATATACATCCAATCATTCACTTTAGGTTGGATGGGTTTCAAAAGGCCTACTTCCAAATCCATTTCTACACAAATCTAAGCTCAAAAGTATGGATTTTTTTATCATTCCCTATTGATGTATCTCTCATCGCAATATCAACTGTCTTCATTTATTCATAACTCCAACAATGGATATGGATATTTGGTCAATGTACCCACACTGGAACTTCCTTTGGGATGTTTCCAACAGGGTTAAAATACAGGGCCCATTTGTTTAGATAGACCCCCCTTGGCCCCATAAAATATCGTTTGTTACTAAAGATTAGGTCTCGATCTTCCTTAACTTCAAAATGAAAAACAAAATTTCCTTTTCCAAGAAAAAACTACCAACCACACCTTTAATGAGGGGCTTCTAATTATTTTGGACCCAGAGGTCCATTGAGCAGGGGATGGGAAAATCCTAGTAAACCATCAAACCAAACCCTTCTCTACAAGCAACAGTGCAACTTTTATGGGACCCGTTGGCAGAAGAACTACCTTAGAGATGGAGTCAATTTTTTTGACGAAGAACATCTAAGTTGCACATATAGATATTTTCCCTTGCACCACAATTAGCCCGTGAAATACCTTCTGTTCTAACTGGGGGGGAGGTTTCTAGAACTCATGGAGACCAACTTAGAATATGAAAAACCCTAGTCAATATCAGATCTCCTATCTCTATTTATACATAGATTTACTAGTTCAACAGTTGAAACCACTACCATGTGATTTTCATATGTCCATTTAGTGAAATATAACCACTATCATAGTTCCTCCATCATCTCACACATCACCTAAAATATAAAGAAGAACCCCAAAAACACTCTTCCTTATGTGAGGCCTTATAAAGCCAAAGTTATAGATGAATGCAGAGATAAATTTGAATCTCCAAGGAAAATAAACTACCTATGAAGAGTGAGAGAGCTACATAAAAAGGAGATTGAGAAACCAATGCTATTTTAGATTTATTGCCTAGAAGAAAAAAACTGCTATTGCTACAATGATAGAGAAACCAAAACTATTAAGCTATGAAGAAAAATCATCATCACTATGTCTAGAATTTCCTAAGAGAAAATTCATACCTTATAATAACATAAAGAATAAAAGTATCATTATATTTTCAAGGAAACATAACTACTACTATGTACTTAGAAAAAAAGCATAAACATTGATGGAAAATAATAACACTACCATTACTATGTTAAAAGGAATATTTCACTATTTTGAGAACAAGGACAACCTCTTAGTGGTTAATGAAAAATACATCCATTTGTTGGAGAAAATAAGTACAAAGAGTCATTAATAACCTTTCATCATTGCCAAATTATAAGTGCCAAAGAAGAAAATTATGGGTAGCTACTAATTACATATAATATATTTTATTTTAATACTTAAATTTTAGTTTTCAAAGGTATATTTAATGTGCACCTCATGAGACAAGAAACGGACTTGTTGACGTAGCAAGCCCCTGTTTAAAGTTCTGTAAGAATACAGCGATTGCTTTTAATAGTCTTTTTAGATGAGTAAATAACTGCTAATTGGAAAACCAGTTTATTGTAGTTTTTATCCATTGTTCAATCTTCTTGATCGAGACTATCTTGATTGGATGGGAAGTTGTTAATTAGGGTAGGGATATGACTGAGACTATCTTGGTCAAGGTTTTAACAGTGCATCATATAAGAAGAGAAAGTGTGTATTTCTTTACCTTGATCTTGTAGAAGAGTACCTACTTCCCTCTATTTATCCATAAGGCAAAATAAGAAGAGAAAAAATACAAAATATTATCAAAGGAATAATAATAAGAACTTGCAAAGTTGTGTGCCTTGATCTCCTCGAGGGAGAACCCCATGTACGAGGATTCTCATCAACCCTAGTAAGGTCAACAGAGCGCATTCCAACATCTTCACTTCACCACCTTTATGGTTCTCTTAATTTCTTTGGAGAAGCATGACATAGAAGTTCTTTCAATCATATGAAATTCAAGTTGCCACCCTTGAATGCCAACTAAATATAAAGGGTTTCTTGCTCTACACTTTCTTTTTAGATGAAAACAATTTGATCCAAAGGAAATATATTAGTAAAACACTAAGTTTGAAAATTAGGATGATTTGACTAAGATATAATATTGGAAAGAGTGAGAACTACAAAAGAATAATGAGTTATTGAATAGTTAGGAAGATAAATAAGAATACGAGATAAGGAAGGTTTCATTTTTATTGTCCAATTTTGTTTTGTTATCATAAAGGGGGTTAGAGAAGATATACTTCTCTTTGTCCAAATTAGGTATATAAACATTGGTTCATAAGTTGGATCAAATACGAGGAAATAAGTTGGTCAAAACCACAATTATAATGTCCCAACCTAATATGGTCCCAAGAAGATTGAATACCAAGTCAAGAATATTTTACAATATCCAAGAGATACCAAGCTACTAGATAAGACCTCAACTAACTCTGTACAGTGTGGGGACCACGAGACTCATGAAAATGAAAAATATTGATGACAAATAAAATTGGACTATAATAAATGGTCATATAAGGGTCATCGAATAAGAAATAAAATATGAATCCCGTCCAAGATATTGCTCCTAACAACTTCTTAAAGCGGGCCAACATGCCAATACAATTTCATGATATATGTTCCATGATCCCTAAAGGCTTGGATTCACAATAGTATAACAGTTGTATGGGACCAAAAATGACTAGGTTTCCCCATGTAATTATCAATAAATTTCACAATACTTATAACACCACATTCATTCTCATTTGGTGAAAAAACTATGGATACATGGATCACACACCCAACAATTATGGCCTCAATTGAATCACCATAGCCTACGTTGAATACAATATTTTAGGATAGATGGGAGCATTGGCATATGCATATCCCAAACACCATGCACTTCAATTGTTGCATATAGTCTAAGGTGATTTCTTCATATTTGTTTTATAGGATGCTTAGAAAAGATGAATGTTCACATAAGGTTTATTCCCAAAATTCTCAAATTTTGAAGGTAAGCGACTTGTTCCGAGTAAGTATCTCATAAGGCCAGGTTCTAAGATAAGGATTGACCAGGTAAAGCCACCTTTATAGAGGAGAATTTACCACATTTTGGATCTACAATGTGAGTAGCATCATTTATTCCTGTCATTGAATGCATTGAATCCTACCTGGCATCAACTCTTAGAATTGATTACAACTAGATTTAGTATTGGTATCTAGTCAGTATCAACACCTAGCATTGCCTCTTGGAAATGACTAGCGACTATGAGCAAGTACCTTCATTCAACAACTAGTGACTATGCAACAGTGAGCAAATCCCAAGGTGGAGGTATTATGCATAGGTTAAGGCCCACCAAATTCTGTAGGAATGATATTACCATAGTCCCACGAAAGGCAGTAGTTACCAAGGAATATTTTTAGGATTTTTCCAAGAATAAGGTTGCTAAGCTTTTCTCAAGAAGGTTATATGATGGAGGTATGATAGCCAAAGAGAAAATAGAAGAACTATTCCTATTAGAAATAATGTTGGAAGATGTTTCAGGAACACATTGACAAGAGCTTCGAGAGCTTCACAAAGAAACGGTCCAATTGGTAAAAATGTACAATGAAAATTGTATCAAGATAATATCACATTTATTAACAAATCTAATAAGTTTTGTTCTTATAAATTTTTATCTCATTCCGGGTAAGAATAAGATTCCAAATTTCAGAGTTATGATGACTCTAAAGCCAATCCTAATTCCAACTTTCCAAGTAATGGCTTTGATTTTGATCTGAAGAACAAACCATGTTTGTATAGCTTGGGGTACCTAACCACCACAAACTTACATTTTAACAAATGTGAATGAGTAATCAATTGAAATCTAATTCTCTTCATGCACCTACCATCCCAAAGCATGTGAATCCCATCCTTGTCCATTCAATTAATTTCCCCTTAAATAGATACCTTAAGAAATGGTGTCCCATTTTCTAAATAAACTATTGAATGGGTACCATCTTGTTTCTCTCCAATTAAGAAAAAAAAGATAGGATATTCACCGAACACATGTTCTGTGCATAGAATATGCTTTGTTGGATATATGAAAAATGTTATTTTTTTTAAGGATGAACCCTCGAATCTAGTGACGAAGATTGCTATTGTAAAACTAATCAAACTCATTGAACCCATACGAGAGAAATGTATTGAAGCTAGTGACAAAGATTGCTATTATTTTGTTTTCAAATTTTTCCTATGGTTTCCTATCATTGTTCTTTATTCAAATGCTATATATGTTCACTGAACACATGTTCTCTGCCTAGAACATGCATTGTTGGACAAATGGCAAACATTATTGTTTTTCTAGGATGAACCCTTTAAGCCAGTGATGGAGATTGTTATTCTTTGGTTTTAAAATTATTGAAGTCGGTGACAGAGATTGCTATTGTGTGGTTTTAAAATTGTGCCTATGTTTTCCTCAGTATCATTTATTCAAATGCTGAAAGATCAAATGCCTATTCTTGTGTATTTGATTGGAGTTTCTCTGAATGAAGAAACTTCTAAAGGTGATACCATGGGCAATATGTTGGCCATATCTATATAAGTTTACATTGCAACATATGGGGAGGCAAGATCAATGCATGGGAGATGCTGCTTCAATTGGGCACAGTTGCATGTGAAGCTACGTGCTTGCTTCTCATACAGATTCCTCTCTTGTCGAAAAGGATAAAGTTGAATCCCATCACATCTTTGTATTATGTTGCTCCTTGTTTCCTGATTTTCCTTAGCATTCCCTAGGTTTTTGTAGAACATCTTTGTATTATGTTGCTCCTTGTTTCCTGATTTTCCTTAGCATTCCATGGGGTTTTGTAGATGAGGAGGGTTTCCTATTATAATTGGGATTGCATGACATTTGACATGAGTTTTGTTTGTTCTTTTGCATTGAATCTTGTTGTGTTTCTTCTTACAGGAAATACCTCAACCTTGACGACTAATGTTGTTGGTGTTTTCAAGAGCTACCATTATCAAACCGACTCTGTAGTGTGAGCTACCATTTTTAAAAATATTTGAGTCTTTGTTGCAATAACCAAAACATTGGATTTATGCAAGTATTGCATCAAATTTTCTGACGTTTCAATTTGCCAAAATTTTTTCATTTAGGGGTTTTATCTATAAAATTAAGGTGTAGATAGACAAATCAAGTCTCATATAATTACTACGTCGATAGGCGTATATATATTAGAATTTTGGGGTGGACTACCATCTATGATTTTTCATCTTCTTCTGAATGATACAAATGTACTGTCCAGATTGATTCTATAGGCGTCGTCCAAGATTAAACGAGAATGAGATAAGTGTACTGATTCTATGGGCATTAGTCCAAAATTGATAATTAATAATTTAAAAAAATATATCTTAATTAACATGTGATAAGTATATTTAATGATAATTGTAAAAATTAAAATTAATCTTCAACTATTTGATTATTAGATACAACTACGAGCTTAACTCCGTCGATTATTAGATACAACTATTAGCTTAACTCCAATGATTTTACAATTATTAGCTTAACTTCAACTCTAACAACTTAATTCTTAATCCAACTTCATTTGGTTTATCTAATGTGCACTCATGTAAGAGTCAAAATTCAATCGTTCGAACTCTTAATAAACTGCTCCAAACTCCTAATAAACTCCCGCATCTCATAGTTGGGCATCTAGATAATATACATTTGTCCATCAACAATTTCTTGGTATTGTCATCTCAATTTTGGAATTGGAATCCTCTCTCTACTGTGAAAAGGTCATAAAAGAGAACCCAAACCCTGATGACCTAGAAAACCTTAAGCAACTAACCTTTCTGAGCTCACACCCTCAAGACAAATCAGAAAGTGGACGACAACTTTCAATGGACTTTTTGATGAAATACACAACAATCTTTTAGTGTTTTGCAATGCTCAGCTGATTTCCTTCTTCACACCAAGACACGAAGAGATACAGATCAAGAAATTGCTCACATAATCTTCTTGAGTTTGGACGATCGGTTTATATGGCACCGATGACGTTGGAAAAACAATGTTGCTCAGGAAAATCTACGATACCCACAAATAGGTTAGTGACGCTTTTCATCAGGAAGGAGAAAGAATACGAAAGCACTTTGTGTTGATACATAGACTTGGGTTACCCAAGTCTATGTATAAACAATAACCCAAGTCTATGTATCAACACAAAGTGTTTCTCTATTCTTTCTCCTTCCTGATCAATTAATTTAAGAAGAAGTATAAAACATTAGCTCACCAAATCATGAGACTCCATCATTTCTTTCGTGCTAATCAGAAATCCGAAAGAAAAAAATGGAACAGAGAGGTAGAGGCTATTGAAGTATAGAGATTTCATTACATGTACATGAATAGAAACAAGCAATGACATGACACCAAGGACAGCAACAGTCCCACTGCATTGCAACACCATCTTCACAGTTGACTAGCACAGATACTGGTGTGGCCAACTTTTGATCTATGAGATTGATCAAGACTATTCTCTATTCAAATATAGCTGGAGGAGAAGATATGAGCCAAGAACATTGTACCAAAAATATTTTAAACTTAGTGGGGTCACGAAAGAAAAAGTTAAGAGGAGAATTGCATATAGTAACTTGTACAAGTGCAAAATCCACTAAATCTGTTTGGAAAAGGCCCGAAGGAAGGAATCTGAAGCCTAATGGAATTGGTTTTTACTTTTAAATTTTTGGAATTCGAGAATGAAATTCAAAATTTCCCTTATATCAAGAACATATAGGCGTATAGATTTTTTTTGGGGGCGATAATGGAAGAGAGGAGAGGACGAGCTGCGAGCGCTCCATGAGAACAAGCTAGGGTTTTTTCTATGAGCACTGCCTAGCAGCCGCCATGGCTGCTCCTGGGGGAGGGGAATCCCCTCCCTCCCCACCTATCTCTGCTGAGGAATCCTTCAAGAGGCTCTTAGCGCCAGCCGGGAAGAAATCGGTGGCCCCATCTATTCCGAAATTCATTAAGAAACTGGATGCAATACCTGAAATTGCCTTGCCAGAAGAAAAACCCATTAAGATTGCTATGGATTTGGTGGAACGTGGTCTAGTCGGGCATTTCATGGGGTTATGGCCATCCACCAGAACCACTGATGACTGGATTCAAAGAAACTGGAGGCCTCACCTGAAGCACAGCGTGACCTGCTATCCGGTGGGCAGAGGTTTCTATATTTTCGAATTCATTTCCAAAGATGACCGAGATCTCATTTTCCGGAATGGACCTTACTTCATGGGGTCTCAGGGCCTGTATCTCAACCGCTGGACCCCGGATTTTGACCCGAATGTTGCTGCCCCAAAGGAGGTCCTTGTTTGGGTTCGCCTCCCAAATCTACCAGCGCACTGCTGGAACTCTGAATCTCTGGAAAAAATAGGGAATGGTATTGGCCGCTACATTGACAAGGCAGACCCCAAGGGACAATATTCCTATGCAAGAATCTGTGTTGAGGTGGACCTTGAGGCTGGACTTCTAGAAGCAATCAAGATCTCTATGGGTTCTTGGCATCACTATCAACAGTTGGATTATAAGCAGCTTCCCTTCGAATGAAGACACTGCCATGAGCATGGACATTTTCAAAGAAACTGTCCCAAAAATCAATAAGGGGACGAAACAAAAGGATGGAAAAGAGTCAAGAAAGGGAAAGCAGTCCCGAAAGCTCAAGAGAAAAGACCAGGAACTAGTTTGCAAGTCCATAACCCTAATCCGGGCAGTAAGGGGCCGTCCTCAGAAGGAACCAATCCTGTTCAGGCGTCAACCTCTAAATCGGCAACCCCCTCTCACCCCTTTGCAGTTGAAGGAACATCTGCAGTAGTAAGAAATAACTCCGGACCTACATTGGCAGAACCCATTGAACCTGGAGAAATCCCCCAGCAGCCCATCATAGAAACCCCTGCCGTCATCACTGATGATATCCCCCTTCTCACATTAGATCCTAATAGACTCCCCTCCACCCCTGTAGTAGAGCATTCGAAGATCATCGGCTAGGAGGAGGATCCTTCTAACCTAGACTCTGACCAAGGCGGTTACTCTGATGAAGGAGCCTCGAAATCCAGCAGCGCAACACCCCTGGGATCCACGAGAGGACGAAAATCAAAGAAAAAGCACAGAGAAGAAAAGTCCTTCCGGGATGTAGCCAAAGGAACTCAGAAAACATTGAAAACCATGATTAGCACTAGATCGAAGCAAGGCTAGGCCTCCAAAGGGGCCTCCCCCCCCAAGAAAGTTTAAATGTGATACATCTCCTAGACCTGTAGAGGTTTAGGCTCCAAAACGAAAGAAGAAGCACTGAAAGACATCATCAGAATAAACAAGCCGTATATTCTGCTAATTCAGGAGACAAAAATGGAGGATTCAATCCTCTATCAAGAAGGACACTCCTTCTGGAAAAAGGGCCCTGGGAAAGCAATAAGTTCAAAGGGGGCCTCATGAGGAATAGCCACTTTCTGGGACTCTGCCAAATTTGAGCTGGCCAATGAAGAAAGTAGCGATCACTGGATTTTCACTAATTTTCTCCACCGGGACTCTGGACAACTAGTAAGTCTCTTCAATATGTATGTTCCTACTCTTTATTCTGAAAAACGCAAATGTTGGGATTCCATTGACTCGTTTCTAAGCTTGCACAATCCCAGAAACATCATCATGGGAGGAGATCTCAACGTCACCCTAGCCGCTGAAGAGAAGAAAGGAGGTTCTCCAGTAAGGGATCAAGCTAGAGAATGGGTAGAGGACATTATCCTCAACTGGGATCTGATGGATATAAAGCCTCCCACAGGGAAATTTACTTGGACCAACAAAAGGCTGGGCCCTGGTCATATTGCAGCTCGCCTTGACAGATTCCTCATTCAATCTGATTTCCTCATATCTGGATTTCTGGCTTCCTCTAAAATTCTCCCCAACTGCACCTCTGATCACAAACCGATCTTGCTGGAGCTCTCCTCTGAACCCAATCTTGGCCCTATCCCTTTTTGCTTTAGCCCGCTCTGGCTGCTCCAAGAGAATTTCCAGCAAGTAGTCTTGAATTCCTGGTCTGCCCCGATCCCTGGATCCCCTTCCTTCACCTGGGAGCAGAAACTTAAGAGACTCAAGTCAGATCTAAAGGATTGGGCTAAGCATATAACCTCACCTACTTCTCATAGAATCGCAGCCCAAAAATCCCTAGAAAATCACAAGCAAGCTATGGACATCCTTCCCATCTCCAAAAGTACTCTCTCCAAAGAATCAGAGCTTCAAAAGTCCTACTTTCAAGCTTGTAGAATTGAAGAAGAATTATGGCGTCAAAAGTCAAGAAGCTTGTGGCTAGAGAGCGGGGACAAAAACACCAACTATTTTCACAAACAAGCAGAAGCTCGTAAAAGTTTCAAAGCAGTAACTGAAATCAACTTCCAAGGTTCTCTGATAAAATATTTTGAAGAAATAAAGAAAGCAGCCTTCCTTACCTTCAAATATCTCTTTACTGCTCTAGATGAAGACCCTTTAAATCCTCTGGACCACCCCTTTGACCTCATACCTCCCCTGATTCAAGAGGCTAATAACCAACTTCTTATTGCCCCCATCTCCTTAAAAGAACTAAAGAGATCCCTGTTCCAAATGAAGCCTGATAGCGCCCCTCGCCCTGACAGATTTACGGCTAGATTCTACACATGTTGTTGGGATATTATTAAATTGGACCTTTTAAGGATGGTAAGGCACTCTCAATCCACCTATAGGATTGGGGGAAGCACTAATTCTACCTTTTTAACTTTAATTCCGAAAGAAAAGGGAGCCACTTCCTTCTCCAGATTCCGTCCAATCTCCCTTTGCAACCTGAGTTACAAGATAATAAAAAAAATAATCGCTAATAGGCTTAAAAAAATTCTCCCCAGAATCATCCCGGAGAATCAAGGGGGGTTCATTAAAGGGCGAAAGATTCAAGATAATATCCTCCTGGTTCAAGAGGCTATCCACTCAAGCTTCCAGAATAAAGAAGAAGGAATGGTGATAAAGCTTGATCTCGCCAACACTTTTGACAGGGTCAGACACGATTTCCTCTTCTTAGTTATGAAGAAACTTGGTTTCCCTCCTCAATTTATTAACTGGGTGCAAGGCTGTATCAGCTCCCCGTGGATAGCTCCCCTAGTTAATGGCAGATCCACTAACTTTTTCCAAGCTTCCAGGGGGCTCTGACAGGGATTTCCATTATCGCCCCTCCTCTATGCAATTCAAGCCTCTCTCCTAAGCTTTCAATTAATCTCCAGTAAGCAGAAGAACCTGCTCTCAGGACTCCGGTTGGCTCAAAAGGTAAAAGACATCAACCATGCTCAATTCGTGGATGACACGATCCTTTTAGGTGGAGCTAGCATCTTCTCAGCAAAACAATTTAAGAAATAGCTTGAAGCTTATAAGCTGGTCTCAGGAAGCAAAATCAACTTTCACAAGAGTAAGATATATGGTTGGAATTGCTCAGTAAAGGAACTTGGGGAGATAGCCAGAATTCTAGGCATGGAAGTTGCGCATGACTGGGAATCCTTCATCTAATTAGGTGTTCCAATCTTTAAAAAGGACTCGAGAGCAACTCAATGGTCTCCTATCATTAACAAATTTAAGAACCGAATCCAAAACTGGGGCTCCAACTGGTTAAACCTAGCTGGTAAAACTGTGCTGCTCAAACCAGTGCTAATGAGTATTCTGATTTATCAAAACTCCATGCTGCTCGCTCCGGTCTCTATTTTGAAACAAATGGAGATGTTGATAAGAAAGTTCCTTTGGGAAGGAGGCAAAAGGAACCTCCACCGAATCCATCTGGTTAGCTGGAATAAAATCCAAATGCCTTATAAGGAGGGAGGCCTTCAAGTCAGGGATCTAGCAAGACAAAACTTGGCCATGGGGGCCAAAATTCTTTGGAATCTGGTTTCTGGAAGAGAAAGTTGGAGCAAAAAAGTTCTAAGGAGAAAATACTTCCCAGGAAAAAGACTAAGATGTCTGGATAGCCCAACTCCTCGCAAGAAAGGCTCACCCATCTATAAGCTCTGTCTTAATGTCCTTCATCACTTTAAAGATAATCTCCATTGGATCCCTGGAAATGGGAAGGAAATTAAGTTGTGGGAGGACTCCATCATGGGAGAACAACCCCTGGGACAAAATAATGGGATAAGGAATATTAAGGCCTCGGATCAAGATAATAACATAGAAACTCTTTGGGATATCTCAAGTTGGGAGGAAGAAGGAGACTGCATCTGGAAGGATTGGCATTTTGGCAGTCTCCCCCACTGGCTAAATGAAGAAAAGGACTGTTGAATACATCTTCTCCAAGGGAAAGCGCCCATAGCAAAGCACAACAAATACAAAAGAGGATGGGGCCAGTGCTCAGGTAGATACACAGCCGCAGAAGGATACATAACCTTCCTCTCTATGCCTTACCCTGCCCCAAACCCAGCAAGTTGGAATTTTATATGGACCCATCCGTTTGTTCCTAAGATTGACCTCTTCTGGTGGACAGCTGCTCATAAAAGTATTCTGTCAGGGGACAATTTAAAGAAAAGAGGAATGGAAGGTCCGTCAAGATGTCCTCTATGCTGCTCAGAGGAAGAGACAATGAACCATCTCCTGATAACCTGTCCCTTTTCCCAAGGAATCTGGAAAGAGGTCCTCCTCCTGAATCTAGAGGATCTCACTATCCCCTCAACTATTACAGACCTGTTTTCCTCCTGGGCCAACATCTCTCCCTTTGATCTCCATAAAAAAAACCTTCTTAAATCTATCTAGATGTGGGCCCCTAAAGCAATTTGCTGGAATATCTGGCTGGA
The DNA here is from genome assembly GCA_001517045.1 of Pseudotsuga menziesii. Classification (NCBI taxonomy): domain Eukaryota; kingdom Viridiplantae; phylum Streptophyta; class Pinopsida; order Pinales; family Pinaceae; genus Pseudotsuga; species Pseudotsuga menziesii. The sequence goes on along the minus strand of LPNX010578830.1, from coordinate 51,327 downwards.
ACATAATAGCCGAGTTTTCAGGGATGAGGAAAACTCAAGCGTCAAGATTGCAATCAAGTGCAAAGCCCTCATGGGGGAGTTGTCGGAAGCTAAGCGCCAGCTCAAGAACTCTAGAGATCTGGATCCCCAAGAGAAAAGATGGCTGTCTCAGTTCCATTGTCCTGATCCTATTCCCAATGCTACCATTTCCATCCATGCCAACTGGGAAATCCGTCTAGAAGAAAATGATTTCCTAATTTGGAGATCCAAACTAAAGAAAAGTTGCCTATTTTTTGATGGAGCCTCAAAGGGAAACCTAGGGCTAGTAGGAGGAGGAGGGGTCCTCCTTTCGGATGAGAATACTATCTTAGCCACCTATGCTTGGGGGCTAGGAACAATGTCCAACAATAAGGCAGAGGCATTGGCTTTATGGCAAGGCCTCAGGCAAGCCCAAGAAAGAAACTTAGACCTCGAAATTGATCATCCAAGCCTTGAAGACCAACAAATTGCCGACCAACATCTATTTAATTTCAATCCTCAAAAAAATCCTCTTGTCAGTCTCAAAATTCAGGGAAATCATTTTCTTCCATGCATTGCGTGGACTCAATGAGTAGGCAGATCTGGAGGCCAATAAGGTAGCCTTGTTGGGCAGAAGTGTCCTGGTCATCAATGGCAGAGAATCTTATTGCAATGTACCCTAAATCTTTTCAGAATCGGCGTGGGAAGCGTATTCGGGATGTCATCGAGATTTTAAGTCATTTTGATTTACTCTCTGGGACAGCTTTGAGTGCACTGGAGATTCCTCTGTTCCAAAAGATCTTTCCCAGCCTCTTCACAAGATCTCCGCTCTTCTTTATTACGGGAAGCTCTGTTAACAGGTCCCCATTTCGAGCAGACATCAGGAGGAGCTTCCATTATTCCCTCAGCTACTGGGTTTCTGCAAGTTACTGGAGGCCGTGGATAATGCACAAGGCGACCTGCTCAGATCCAACATTGAAGAAGACCACCAGCAATGGAAGGAATTCTCCAGTGATCTGCAATCTCTCAAGAACGAACTTCAGGATTCAAAAGGAGGGCTGGACTACTTCCAAGATGTTGTCTACACACATTTCAAAGATGCTGCCAATGTCACAGGAAACTTTGGGAATCAAATTTCCGCGATGGAGACAACATTTAACAAGATCATGGAGAAATTTAATGCCAAATAGCTCTATCCCCCATTCTCCCCATCCCCTTATGCTTTGCTTTCTGATCTTTCATGCTGTAATTTTTCATTTTCAGAAATTTTGAGCCTTGTGGCTATGTAAGCTACTATGGAACTCATGGGATTTTCAGTCTGCTCATGAATCACGACTGCAAAAGTCCAGCTAATTCTGTAATAAAACACCCGGTGGATTTTTCATCAGAATTTAATTAATCCTCCCCTATGTTATGGTCTAAAAAAAAAGAACATATAGGCGTATACTACCGATCACATCATTTTTTCAAAAAGGTATTTAACATATTTAAAATTAACATCCATAAAGCTATCTAGAAGGAACGAAATCATAGTATCATTATGTTTTTTTTTTCCACAGAAAAAAAATCATAAACTGTTATATATAAGAAAAGTTACATTCATCAGATGAACAAAATACCAAAAACTAGTATTGTCCATGATCAAGAAAATATTCACGGATTTCATAAGTATGCAATCTAGGGATTATTTTAGGGGCGAATTTTATCCCAGTGGGCTATTTTTCCATGTTTTTCTCCCAAAAAAGATTCGCCATTTTGGATTTTTTGAAGCCCTCTTTCTCCCAATTTTGATGGGGTAAAATTTTTCCACCCTAAAAATCGCCAAATTAATATATGAACGATATAAAATCCTTGGAAATTAAAATATTTTTTGAAAAATATAGCCAATCATTTTATAGTTGGCGTTTTAAGAATCGGTAATATTCACCAACATTTATACACTTTTAAATAAGTATGGTTCCTTAAAATCATCCCTGATGCAATCTAAATACATCCTTCTTCCAAGTATACAATCTATACAAACCAAAGGCTCAAAAATATAGTAAACCCACTATTCAGTAAGGAGAGACAAAGTCTCAGTCCAAATAAGCCACAAAACTGTCAAAAATACTTACATCATATCTATAAAAAAAAAACAAATCCATACCACCAGCCCTATAGAAGGCACACAGTCATACATCTAAAGGTTTTAAATTAAAGTTTTAATAAAAAAAATCCTCAAAAGTCTGGATCATGATCACCAAGCTCCTTCCCGAACCAGAGAACCATCTTTTGCAAAGCCATCTGCTTCAGAATTCCTTTCCCTGTATATGTGCTTAAAGACTAATGGATCCAGCATTCCAAAAATATGATAACTTCAGAAAGCAATGGAGAAACCTGCAGATTATGCATTCTGTACAGTCCATTAACCCAGTTATTAACAAGCTGAGAGTCACCAAAAAACTTGGAATTTACTAATATTATTATGCAAATCCAACTTAAGAACCAATTTTAAACCAAGAAGTTCAATATAATTATTAGATCCCTTCCCAAGACCATCTTTAAAAGAAATAAAGCGATCCTCAGAAAAAATATAAGATTCCTCCTGCTCCAAATTTTTTTGGATCACCAGCAACCAAGCCATCAAAATAGCCCCAAGGAAAAGTTTTGTCAATGGATTCCGCAACCACCAGTCTAGTTTTTATAACAATGTTTCCCTGTGGAATGGATCTCAACATACCCAAACAAAGAGATGAAACCTAGAAAGGAAGAGGGAGAAAATCCTCAAAACAACTCTGATTCCTTGCCTTCCAAATGAACCAAAGGACAATAATAGGTAACGATCTTATAACGTTTAAGTCCTTATTAAGACACCAAGTGTTAAGACGAACTTCCACAAATTCACCCATCCATAAATTATTTAAATGTACCTTAGATTCAATTTCCTTCCACACACTTTTAATGTATGGGCACTCCACACCTAAATGTAAATTAGACTCTCCATTCTCTTTGCATAAATAACACCTGCCCGGCCCTTCCCTTCCTTTTCTACAAAGAACATCCCAAGTTAATGCCTTATTAGACAATAAAAACCAGGCAAATTTTTTTGTCTTAAGAGGACATTTAAATTTCCAAATTTCCTTCCACCACCAACAGATCTCCACTACATTCCTATCATTTATGAGCTGCATGTGTCTAGCTTTAGGAGAATAAATTCCATATTTGGATTGAATCCATACTAGCTCATCCTCAGAGTTTTTTAACCTTGTATTACTGGTTTTAAGAACAACAAAAAATTTGTTCCAGGAAGCCACATCCTGTATATCCACAATAGCAACAGCATCAGCAGATAACCAATCTTGCTCCTGAAATAAATTCATACCAGGAAAACCTATATCCTTCAAAAAAGAAAACCCAAAAGAATGAATCCTTCCAATCAAATGAGCAGGTAAAAGATGTCTCCAAATACAACCAACCCATGGATCCATTCCAATACGTACCTCAACCCCGTTGCCAACCTTCCAAACAATATAGTTTCCATTTAAATCAAAATACCATAAAACCACTTCCCAACAAGTAGAGATTCTTCGTTTCTGTTTGACTGAACTTCTGATCCAATCAAGTAAGGATAAAGGACGATTATACTTTTGTATAGCAATTTGAACCCAAACCTCAGTTCCATGAATGATATTCCAGGCACTCTTATCAGCCAGGGCTTTTGTAAATAAAACAAGAATTTTAAGACCCCAACCTCCTAGAAACTTTTAATTGGCCAAAGACCTCCAAGAAGTCCAAGGTAAACCAGAGAGATCATTACCAGCCCATAAAAACTTAAAGCAATTTTTTCTGATCTTTTCAATAACACTCATCGGGATCAAGAATTGCATCCAGTATACCGGAGTAGCCTCAAGAACAAATTTTATCCAAATAATTTTTCCACCTTTGGACAGCCAATGAAAACTCCAATTTTTAACCCTTTTCTCCACTTTAGCAATCAACCAATCCCAGTCCTTAATAAGATATCTGCACGGTTTCAGAGTAAAACCAAGATACTTTAAACCATTCTCAAGTTTAGCTAAGGGAAAAGTGAAAACATCCTGTAAAAGAAGAATATCAGAATCATCCAAACCAACATGTATAATAGAATATTTGTCTTCATTAATCACCATAGCAGAGGCTTTACAAAAACAATTCAAAACCTCTTGCAAAGACATTAACGACTGTTCTGATCCATCAGAAACCAAAACAATGTCATCAACAAAAAGTACATGGGTTAAAGTGATCCCATTGCCAAAAGAAAGACCATTATAAAACCCACGATCTTTAAGATCAAGTATAGCTCTACCCAGACCTTCCACAACAATAAGGAACAACAAAGGAGCTAAAGGGAAGCCTTGACGAAGCCCTCGACCAGGTTTAAAGAAAGAGGATGTAGCTCCATTAATCAAAATGGCAAAAGAAACATAAGAAGAACTCCCCATAACCCAGGTAATAAAGGACATTGCAAAACCCATCTGAGATAGGATAACCCGAAGATAAGTCCAACCTACTTGATCATCGGCTTTAGAAAGGTCTAATTTTAAAACCGCAGACTTCAAATGTTTACTATGAATAGTATGCAATCCTTCTTGAATGACCCCCACTGCATCATGTATTTGTCTCTCTGGAAGGAAACCAAACTATTCTCCAGAATTAGAATAGCATAAAACCTTCTTGATACGAATAGAAATGCTTTACCAATAATTTTATATATACAATTACTTACAGAAATCAGCCCGAAGTATTCAAAAGATTTAGGAAAGTCAAACTTAGGAATAAAGGCTATCAAAGTGAAATAGTATCATTAAGTATATGAATCATCACATATTTTTTTCTCATACACATTTTGACATATTTTTAATATGATTCCCGAATTAAGCAATGGCATCGGTAGAAGCCCTCTAAAAGGAATGAAATGATAACAATAAGCTTTGTATCTTTAACATGAAACATATATGTTATGCTTTCTTTTTCTTTACTTTAAACGGTTAAGATTATTTGACAAATTTTTAAAACCATATTTAACATGTTTTTGCTAAACGGTTAAGATTATTAGACAAATTTTTAAGATTATTTGACAAATTTTTAAAACCATATTTAACATGTTTTTGCTAAACGGTTAAGATTATTAGACAAATTTTTAAAACAATATTTAACATGTTATTCTGATAATTGTGGATTAAATATTAATGATTATATATAATTTTGATAAAATCATATAAAAACTAGCATGTTTTTGCTTTATTTTAAACGGCTAAGATTATTGGACAACTTTTAAAAACAATATTTAACATTTTATTGTCATAATTTTGGATTAAATTATAATGATTATATAAAAGTTTGATAAAATTATATAAAATCTATTTTAAATTATAATAAATTTTTTGAAGTGTAATTTTTTAATATTCAATCAATAAAAATATTTAAAATTTTAAAAATTTATGTCTTTTTAATATTTGAAAATTTTGTGTAAATTTTGAAATTTAATAGCTAATATTGTTTTTTCTATAATAACTAGTATACTTCTGAAGTATAAGTGAGTTTAGGTGGATATGATGTTTGAACATTTAAGATAAAAATGAATATTTAAAAAGCTTCTCACATGGTTATTAATTAGGATGATGTATATATCTTAGAATTTTGGGTGGACTACCATCTATGCCTTTTTATCTATGTAAGAGAATGAGAATGATAAAAGTGTATTGTCTAGATTGATTCTATGGGCATCGCCCAAGATTAAATGAGAATGAGACAAGTGTACTCTCATTGATTATATGTGCGTCATTCAAAAATTAATAATTAACAATTTCAAAAAAACAAAAAATAGCTTAATTAACATGTGATGAGTACAGTTAGTGATAATTGTAAAAATTAAAATTAATCTTCAACTATTTGATTATTAGATACAACTAAGGGCTTAAGTCCATCGATTATTAGATACAACTATTAGCTTAACTCCAATGATTCTAGAACTATTAGCTTAACTTCAACTCTAATCACAATATATTTGATAACTATTAGATACAACTAATAGCTTAACTCCAATGATTCTACAACTATTAGCTTAACTTAAACTCTAATCACTTAATGCTTAGTCCAACTGCATTTGGCATCTAGGGGTCTAGCTAATTTGCATTCATGTAAGGGTCGAACTCTTAATTCAATAGTTCGAACTTCTAATAAACTGATCCAAACTATTAATAAACTCTTACATCTCGTAGTTGGGCATCTAGCTAATATACAATTGTCCATCAACAATTTCTTGGTATTGTCATCTCGATTTTGGAATTGGAATCCTCTCTCTGCTGCACAAAGATCATAAAAGAGAACCCAAACCCTGATGACCTAGAACACATTAGGCACCTAAAATTTCCGATCTCACACTCTCAAGACAAATCAGAAAGTGGACGACAACTTTCAATGGACTCTTTAATGAACTACACAACAATTTTTCAGTGTTCTACAATGCTCAACTGATTTCCTTCTTTAGACCATGACAGGAAGAGATGCAAATCAAGAAGTTGCTCACAAAATCTTCCTGAGTTCCGACAATCGATGTATATGGCACTGAATCTTGCGTTGGAAAAACAACGTTGCTCAGGAAAATATACGATACCCACAAAGAGGTTAGTGACGCTTTTGATGCTATCATTTGGGTTATTGTTGTTCGATTTCCAATATTGAAGTTGCAGGGTGCCATTGCTTCTGAAATCAATTTAGAGCTGGCCAAAACAGATGTTGACAAGCTAATGATGATATTATCTGCATATCTGAGGGCCAAGAATATTTTCTTGGTTTAAGGCGACATGTGGACAACATTCAATCTAGAAAAATTGGGTGATGTATTAACCATGACCGAGCGAGCAAATTCATATTCTCTACTCGCAATAGAGATCTGATTGAAGAAATGAAGTCGAAAGAGTCCATGAAAATAAAACCCTTTTCCACAGACGAAGGATGGGATTTGTTTTCCAAAGTGGATTTCAAATATGCCGAAGGGGGTCATGTTCCTAAGAAAATAAAGAGTATTGCCAAACAAGTCTCGAGCAAGTGTAAAGGTTTTCCCCTCGCTAGAAATGTAATAGCATCATCCATGATTGGCAAGAACGATGAAGATGAGTGGAAGCTTTATCTAAGGAAAATGGAGAAGAGTTTGAATTTCATTGACCCAATTGCTGGTCATCCTCGCATCAATCGATTTTTGTTTTAGCGACTGAGATGGAGCTACGATTATTTGCCCGCTTCTAGTTTCAAAAACCGTTTTCTGTATTGTACCATGTTCCCTCAATCTACTGCATTTCCAGTAAAGCCACTTGTGCAAATGTGGATGGCAGAAGGTTTCATGAAGACCAAAGACATCGGACATAGTTGTGTTCAGTTTCTTGAAAATCGATACTTATTCCAAGTGCAACCTACATAAAATGTGATTGCAGTTCACGATATTGTGCGCGACATCACATGTAAATATGCATTGGAGAAACTTCTATGGAGAAATGCGTGTTTAGGGTAGGCCAAATGTTTCTACAATTTCCTGACACGTGTATTCATGACTGCAAGAGATTATCAATTCTGGGTAGTAATATTAGGTTTCTCCCCATAATGGAATTGGGATGTAAAAACTTGGTGACTCTATTTCTTGGAAAACTGGAACTGAAAGAAATTACAGAATCATTTCTATGCGGCCTCACTTCTGTGCGGGTGTTGGATCTAGGCGGTACACAAATCAAGTCATTTCCATTATCATTATGGGAACTGAGACAACTCAAATTTCTAAATTTGAGTTGGAATGAAATTGAAAATGTGGGTGAACGAATAGGTAATCTGTCTTCCCTTCATTTTTTAAACCTAATTCATTGTATAAAGTTCAAATCGTTGCCCTCTCAAATAGTAAAGCTTAAAATTTTGAGGTATTTCGATTTTAGCGAGTGTGATAACCTAAGGTTGATTCTGAAAGAGATTACCATCCTTCCAAGTGTGAAATAATCATGCAATAGGGATCTCAATGAAACATTCACGACATTCACTACATGTCTAGTCTGGTTTGTTTATTTTGGAATTTGTAAATTATTGATCTTAGAAAAATTGTAAAATGCTTGTTTATTATTTTTAATAAGAATCCTTTTGGTATTCGGCAAGGTTATGTAATTAAATCTTTTATTTGGTATAAAATGATTCCACGGACACTTTGGATAGATTTGCCATGTAATTTTAGGCTTTATAAACTAGCAACAACTATATTAATAAGATTAATATGTTAGAAATACATCGACCATCGTATATTTAACACATTTAAAAAAAACATTATCAATCTGTCAAATATATACCTGTTGATGTATCCCAAACATATTAATCTTATTAATATGTATCTTTCTAATTATCAGTACAAAGTCAATTTCTTTATGTAAAATGTTTTAATGTACTGTTGGAACTGCTAATATTTGTCAAGATCAAACTTCACATTCTTAACTAGCTGTAAATGTAGAGTTCCCTCCAATGCTTAGTCATCAACCATGATAGAATAGAGCAGAAAACTGACTATCACAAAGACAGGAAATATATCGATAAAAGGAAAAAGATCTCCTAGCACCCGTTCGCCATAGATAAAGTGGGCTATTAAGGGGTGGGAAATGGTTTAGTATAAGAATAGGAGAAAGTACATACTCTACCAAGAGTGAAAGAAGTTGGGAAGGGAACTTGTTTCAAGGATATCTTCTCTCACATTTATGTAAGTGTCTGTCTTATCATAGGAGAAAAATTATGACTTTTTTTGGTCTTTGCAAGGAAGAAGCTATCTCTCTATGCTCACTTGAATGGATGAAACAGTGCTATCTCTCTATGCTCACTTGAATGGATGAAACAGTATCACAACTAGATGTTGAAAATGATCATTGACCCACAGTTGAGAGGGATTGGAATCCTTTGGAACAACTACCAGAAAGCTACCAAATGGATTGATTTTACTAAGGCCATTGATTATACCAACCATTCATTCGACGCCAATTCACAAAACCGCTTGACCAGGTCACTAGTGAATATGTAGTTGTGGAATCAGTCAAAGTAGTGTTACACTGCAATCAGATGCTAGATAAGTGTTAAGCGTTCCTTTACACCCCTTCAATTGACATTGTTTCATCTGAAATTTTTGTCATCGTATTCAATTCGAGAACATTTAACTGGAATCTAGAGACCACGTGTTTCTTCTGTTAGAATTTAATGTTTCATAAACTAATTATGCTTGAGGTTCACTTCTACTCCAGTCTTTCTTTATACTTGTAGTATAAACCAACTCTTTTAGGATCTGCAGTATGCACTAACTACAATGAAGCCACAGATTTCTTATATAGTCTGGTCTCAATTACTTTGTGTTGAGTCTAATTGCTTACCATGTGACTATATAAGAAATATGGTGATATAATGTTGCAATGAAATAACGAAAACAACAAAGAAATGTACCATTCTTAGTGTTATAGTGTTATGTGGTTGCAGAACCTCGTAGTGTTATGAAAAATCTGTCGGAGAATAATGGTGAAATTACATGATTAAAAATGTTTAGTATATTGTTATCAAGTAGATTTATTTAGAAAATAAGTGGTTCTAGATCCGCTTCAATCGGAGTATGTTGAAACCATTTATTCACTGTAAATGTAATTTTATTTGCAAGTAATAGACAAATGTGTTGTGAGTTCCCTTCTATACTGTACAAGCTCTGTACACTAATATTTCCTATTTGGTATCAGAGCTAAGGGAGAGGTCGTGAGTCGCTAGAGTGTAGAGGGAGTTGTCAGTGGTGGAATTGAAGTCGTTGTTGTGTGTGATAGAGTTGTTATGTTTGTGTTTCTCTGATCTGAAGTGTCCAGTTTTCTGGATTGTTGTGCATTGTCGTTGTTGAACTGCTTGGGATCGTTGATTTGTGAGCTAATGATTTCCCATGATTACCTGTGGAATTGTCGAGTGGACGGAAGATGAGGGATAAGTCATTTGGGTGTGCCATCTTGTCATCCTCCTGTGCATGAAGGGAGATAGAGCCATCGTTGTTGACGCTGCCAGGATTTGTCATAAATAGCAGGAGAATTGTTGCTGCTGTGGCGTCGAGGTGTTGTGGACTGTGTGAGACTAATCGAGAATCTGTTGTTGTGTTAATTACTGGTTTTTTAGAAAAAGAGGGATTCACTACTATAAGAAAGAGACATGTCATCGCTGAGGTCCATAGATCTGCCTATAAATTAGAGTGAAGCTGCTAGTATGAGGACGTAAAGGAGTTGTGGTACCTGCCAGAGGAGTGGCGATGTTTCCATTGACCCGTGTGGAGTATATGTTGGAGTCTTGATATATTTGTTCCTGCAAATTGACATAGAACCCTGCAAGTCAGAAGGTCAGTTTCATTTTTTTTTAATGGAACCAGTATTGGTGGAAAATTTTAATGGACACAATTTCTACAATTGAAAGTTAAAAATTTAGTTATTTTTTATTAGTAAGAATTTATGGGGAATTGTATATGGCTCATAAACAGTACCCACAGACCTCACTCAATTAAGTGCTTGGGAGAAAAGGGCAGAGATATATAGTTCCATCATTGGATTAACTCTTTCGAATTCTCAATTGCATCTCATTGATTTAACTAAATCTTCTACAAAGAGAACAATTGACTAAATTATTTGGGTAAAATCTACGAATGAAAATTTTTCCTTGAAATTACAATTATTCAAGTTAAAAATGCATGAGGAGACATCTTTGTATGCTCATATCAATGAACTAAAGTCTCTTATGAGGAAGAGAAATTAAAGCTCTTGAAGAAGATGATGCAAAAGCAATATTATTAAATAGTTTATCATCAAATTATGATAATACTATTTTTACTTTAAGTCAATTGTCCACTAAATCTTTGGATGAAAGGATAACAACATTATTAACAGAATAAAAGAGGATGAAACAAGGAAACCAATATGTCCATCCACAAGCTGAAATTACCTTGTTTTCAAAAGGAATTTTTCATAAAAACAAGAGTACAGTTGAATGCTTCTACTGCAAAAGACGCGGGCATACAACACTAAATTGTAAAATTCATACTAGCGATCTACTAAATGGAAAACTAAAAGAGTCAGCTAACATAGCAATCTCTGAAGAAATATCAGATCCCATCTATGAATTCATGCCGGATTCTCATAGTGATTGTGAAGTCAATACAGAACCTCTTAAACTCTTCTAAAAAATAGTTATTAATTATGTAATATTTTTATGTGTGTTTGTAAGCTTCTAAAAGGTCACTTGTATGGCTAACTTCTTATAGATATGTTTAGTATTCATAGTGCTCTCCTAGATTACTGTTGGATTCAACGAGCTATGTGTTCCACAGATGGGAGTATATCCATAGAACAGTCCAAATACTTGATTATGTTTGTGTCAAACTCAACGAGCTAAGTACTTCGGCATAGTTAAGTATTCAATATTTTTAGTCACTTTAATTACTTTATTGTTGGTCAGAAGCAGTTATGTCTTAAATGGCTCAAATGGGAAGCTCCAATACGAAGTGAAGAAAGAGCGCAAACTATGAGACTTCAAAGTGGGTGTAAATGCTGATGAAGACTAGATAGACAAATATGAGAGTTCCATAATGTTTGTATTGTAAGAATCACATATCTCCATTAAGGGGAAGTGTTAGAGAATAATGGTGAAATGCCATGATTAAAAATGTTTAGTATATTGTTATCAAGTAGATTTATTTAGAAACTAAGTGGTTCTAGATCTGCTTCTATCGAAGTTTGTTAAAACCATTAATTAACTATAAATGTAATTTGATTTGCAATTAATAGACAAGTGTGTTGTGAGTTCCCTTCTGTACTGTACAAGCATTGTGGACTAATATTTCTAGTTAGTGCGAAAGGGTTCTAGTATAAGAAGAGGAGAAAGTATGAACTCGGCCAAGAGTGAAAGAATTTGGGAAGGGAAATTGTTTCAAGGATATTTCTCTAAAATTTATGTAAGTGTCTATCTTATCATTAGAGAAAAATTATGACTTTTTTTTGTCTCTGGAAGGAAGAAACTAGCTCTCAGTGCTCACTTGAATGGATGAAACAATATCATAACTAGATGTTGAAAATGATTATTGACCCACAGTTGAGAGGGATTGGAATCCTTTGAATCAACTACCAAAAACCTACCAAATGGATTGATTTTAATAAGGTCATTTATTATACCAACCATTCATTCGACGCCAATTCACAAAACCACTTGACCAGGTGACTAGTGAATATGTAGTTGTGGAATCAGTCGAAGTAGTGTTGCATTGCAATGAGATTCTAGATAAGTGGTAAGCATTCCCTTACACCCCTTCAATTGACATTGTTTCATCTGAAATTTTTGTCATGGTATTCAATTCGAGAACATTTAATTGGAATCTAGAGACCGTGTGTTTCTTCTGCTAGAATTTAATGTTTCATAAGCTAATTATGCTTGTGGTTCACTTCTACTCCAATCTTGATTTATATTTATCATTATAAACCAACTCTATTAGGATCTACAGTATGCACTACCTACAATGAAGCCACTGATTTCTTGTATACTTTGGTCTCAATTACTTTTTGCCGAGTCTAATTGCTTATCATGTGACTATATAAGAAATATGGTAATATAATGTTGCAATGAAATAATGAAAACAACAAAGAAATGCATCATTCTCGGTGTTATGTGGTTGTAGATCCTCTCAATGTTATGATAATTCCAAGCAATGCTCTCAAGATAGGTTTGATAGCGTGCAAAAGAGGTGCCGACAAAGCGGTGAAGAGATGATGGTAGTTAGTATCAAGGCAATGGAAGTGAGTGGCATCCAGAGTCAAAAAACTCAGATTATCACAAGAAGTGGCAGGTGCATTCCATGCACATGCATAGAACTCAGGCTATCAAACACGTTGAACATTAAATTAACTTTGGAAATCACATACATTGAATGTCAAACATGTGATGTGTAGAACTCATGCTAACTAAGTTGATAGGATTATTCCAAAAAGAAGTATAAAAACATGACCAAACAATTTCAAAGTATTATAGTGTTGAAACAAAACAAAAAAACCTACCAAAGGTATTCAAAGTATTATAGTGTTGAAACAAAACAAAACAAAAAACCTACCCTATACCTTGAGATGAGGCTAAAGGCATGATAAAGTTTTAATTATTTTTCATTTAATTAAACAAAAAAAATTATGTGTATTTTTACTCAAAATAAAATGTCTTTTCCAACCCCATTCCAAAACATATGAGAAATAAATGCTTCGAGTTACATGATATTTTATTAAAAAATGGCAAGACAAATACTAGCTAGAGTCTTGCCAACTTGATGGCAGAGACATAATATTATTTACATGCTATCATAAAACATGCGTGGGCCCTTGTCATGTACTGAATTTATGAACAAGGTATAAATTACCTTAGGTAATGTGCACCTTGCATAGGCACATACCAATAATAATATTTGTTCCAGCATGAAACTTGCATAGGCACATACCATGTACTGAATTTATGAACAAAGTATAAATTAACTTAAGTAGTGGCACATACCTTTGAGAAAGAGATGGAGTAACGTACTTCAATGGTATATTTATCAACTTTAGGTCTACAAGTAATACAAAACATAGTTTTGTCACCAAGTTAAANGCACATACCTTTGAGAAAGAGATGGAGTAACGTACTTCAATGGTATATTTATCAACTTTAGGTCTACAAGTAATACAAAACATAGTTTTGTCACCAAGTTAA
>LPNX010578830.1:3843-25781 GCA_001517045.1 Pseudotsuga menziesii | reverse complement strand
TAAATCCTAAAGTAAGGAGAGTTAGGGTAGGACCCTAACATCTTGTTAGTCATTTAATATCCTCAGTAATGATTATAGTGGCCTATACTTGTCTATGTAGGCTATAATTTAAAGGACAATTGCAGACTGACGTTCCTCGGTACAAGGAGATTGCCTTTTTGTACAAGTTTCTGGATGATTCTAGAGAGTACTAGCCTCCCTATTATTGGTACAGTGCCTCAAGCACCTACACAATTTAATTTTTTGTTCTACACTGGCATAGAAAAATATGTCTTTTTTTCCTTGGAAAAAAATAGTTGGATATTTCTTAAACAAAGGTGCTGGGTGTCAATGATAGCTTTCTCTGTCTTTGAAATACAACAATTTAATGGAAATTCTCAACAATATGTATGTGCATTGAATTATATGTTCTCAGCATTCTTCATTTCTCTTAAAGCATGTCTAGGAAGTGCAAATATCTGACTACCTTGAACATATTAGAACACAGATTATTTATGTTGTTGAAAGAAAAATACATAATGAAAATTTTTCGATGTCACAAATATACTAATAGAGCTTATCAAATAAGCAATCTCTTGAAGAACCCATGGGATCATGATGACCATAACCATGAGCCACTGGCAAGTGGATGGGCCATGGTGGAGAATTAAGGGTAGTGCCCACTATTTCCTTCATTACAACCACTGTATATATGATTATGCATGAAGCCAAAAGGACTTCAAATTGTGAATCATTGATAATTTTGTCAAAATTTTGAAAAACTGTGGCTAGTTTTGGTAAATTCTATCCTTTAAAGGCACTTTGTACATCAAGGAATTTCAATAATCTCGCATGGCTAGGGCGGTTGTGGCCTGCCTAATGCATCCCTATTTTTTATGCATTATGCAATATCTTCCAATATTATTTAAAGCTATTTTCAATTAAGAAATAAGCAAGCTCTTGATGCTTGAAAATCTTTCCTAACCGATTTCATAGGTTAAATGCTTCACCAGTTATCTATTTTATCCTTCAATATTATTAGTGAATATTCTATGAATTAGTGAGTCATATTGACGAACACATCCAAACAAGGGATACATGAGTAGAAGGAATGAATTTAATGTTCCAATCAAACAAGAGGGACTCACCTCTAAGATACCATTATATTGCTCCAACTTCTCAATCATCGGTGTAGAGTCCGCCCCAAATATGTGGCCTGCATGGTCCTATTCCACAAAAGACACATAGTCGTTTACTATAACAATCACTAAGAAAATAGGTCAAAAATACTAAGCAGATTTAAAATTCTTTAGAATAGCTCCTCTACAAATTTTCCATTAAACTTACCCTTAAACCCCTCTCTAAAATATTATTCCTCTGACAATCAGTTATGGTAGATAGAATGACATCACACCCACATCAATATTTCATCGTCTGTGGCAAATGGTAGGTATCTTACCATAGAATGCATAAAATCTAACCTTTTATGAACAAAACTATGAATAAAAGTTGCAAACACATGTAATGGTTACTGAGGAGAGTATGTGTGGTCACCTAGGAACCTTGAGCTTGACCAAGGCATTCATCCTTAGCCTCTCAAGGAAAAGAGAAATGTGCACCTTTTATGAGGTTTAAGGAATAATTGTTTCTATCTAAAAATTCATAGAAAGGCACTAAAGACTATATATAATCATCTTCTATTACTTAAATCTATGAATATGTAGGCATCCTTGCATTGTTAGTAGGCTACTTGAGTGCCTTCAAACACTAGTCAAATTTTGGTACAGTCAACCTGACAAGATAAATTTATTAAAGAAAGGACCAACTCCATATACAAACTACCTCATCAGAGAATATTGGGACCAACAACACTCATACCATTACACCATTATTATGCCTAAAATTTCTAATGGACCTATCAAATCAGATAGAAGGCCTAAATGTCAATTCCTTTTGGAAAGAAGTATCATAGTTTCAAAAAGGTATTCAATCTATCCCATATAAAAGCTTTCACTGAAACCCATCTTTTTTTCCAGAAAATTATAGGACAATGAAACTATTCTCCAGCTCCTAGGCTATAATGTTCTCAAGGGAACTGTTTGAGGGTTATTAGAAGCCACAAAGAAGCAATAATAGAAAGTTAAATAGCCCAATTTGATGCAAGTATTACAAAGTAACTACTAAGACAAAACAAATATATTACTCTTCAAGAACCTCTAGTTATCCATACCACACCAAGAAAATTTGCAATAAGAACATCCCAATCATTCTGATATAAAGCTGGAAATATGTGTTCAATGACACCATTATCGAACTGCAAGAATAATTTTGCAATAGGATGAGATCAGGCAACTTGTAATTTTTCAAAAAGACTATGAGATACTACAGAAACCAGAGCTTTAAATATAACACATTTACTCTAACTAAAACATGAAACATTCAATAAATTGAATAAATACTTCTAATCTAACATTTCATAATAAAAATCGGATAAACAAACGAAGTGAAAATGATTACAATTATTGTAGAGTAATTGCACACATATAGTATGAAGGTCCTTAACATTGAACGATGGAAATGGATGAGCTTCATGAAAATGATTTGGAAATACTTATAGCCAAGTATCATCACCCATCATGATCCCACGTCTCCCATGTCTGATTAGCTGCAAAATTAATGAAAAACATATGTTGTTAACCTTATCCTATGATCTAGCCTCAACAACACATGCAATTCAGTTGAATAAAAATGGAAAAAAGAACACCATTATCCACACACCCGATATATCAAATTATCTTTTGTAATTGTGGGAGCACTAAAGCTATTGCCAACATCAATAAAAGTAGGAAACCCACCAGTTGTCAATCCTTGGAATAATGTCAACAGAGAGCAACATTATCAAGAATAACTAATCAAATTAAATTTTCCTAGTTATTTTTTTGGAAAAACAAATTAAAACAAATATGGCAAGTGGTAATGACAGAATATTTTGATCTAGGAGGATATTGGGGGCCACCCACCTATTCCACTTGGGCCCCCACCATTGTTTCTTTCAGTTTTCCAATTTCCTTAATTATAGCACAATTTACCATTTTTGGCAGTTTTCGGGTCCTAAACTTTCGGAGCCGTTTTGAGGCCCTAAACGATGTTTTTTCGGCATCGAATGGTCGGGAAAAATGAGTCCATTTTGGACTTAATACATTTGATTTGTGGATTTAGTACTAGAATATATCTTTCTAATGATGTATCATGCGTGTCAAATGGAGGTACTATGCCAAAGTTACGACCCCAGGAAATTGATGTACCAAGTTACCCAATGGGGCCCACATTTTGGTGTTTCACCTCCTAGGGTTAGGTTTTTGGATGTGTAGGGTTTCCATTGTTTCTCAATAATATATAGGCCTTTGACCCTCATTGTAACACAGATTTCAGAGGCATGTAGGCACCACATCTCTTCTCAGAGATAAGCTACCAACACTCTAGCTAGTTTATTTCCATTCTATATGTAAACAAGTTTCAGTTCTTTGATTAATGAAATGAAGTGTTATTTCCATTGCATCTTTGTTTCTATGTTTTTTTGTGTATTCGATTGCATTCCTGCATAAATCTAGATCAGTGGTATCAGAGCAATCTGCTCTTTCTCGTTCCTTCTTTGCATGTCCCCAACAAGGGCAGGGTATAAAGAGTTAGGGCTCGATCTGGTTGAACCTTTGCAAGATCAGCCTCACAAATCCTGACGGCCTCCCATGGGGGATGAAAAGAAATATGAGGGCACAGAAGATCCTATCAAAATGTTGCTCAAGGAGGCCCTTGAAAAACAAAGGATTGCGATGATGGATAACTTCGCCCAGATCCTTCAACGACTTCCCACTGGTAGCGCATCTGCATCTAGCAACCACTATCGAGGCACAACCCCTTTTAAGGTACAGGTAAACTTTGACATTCCCATATTTGATGGCCGAATAGATGCAAATGCCATAGATAGATGGTTGAATCTATTAGAATGATATTTCTCAGTTCATGAATTTTTCGACCGGGAAAAGATTACTTTTTCACTACTCAAAGCCGCCCCCCATGTCATGGACTGGTGGGAAACCTACTGTGAGAGAAAGGATGACGAGGAGTCCTCTCTGTTCTTAGCCGTACCCACTTGGAATTATTTTCTAGATTCCATAAAGGGACAATATTATCCCATGGGGAGCTATGAGGACAAGTACATACAATGGACTACGCTGCGACAGCAAAGAGATCAAGATGTGCATGAGCTGATGAATCTGTTCCATACCCTGCGCACCAAGTTGGTTATCAAATATTCAGAGAAACATTTGGTGCTGAAGTTCCGTAGTTGTATGCATAGATACATTCAAGAGGAAATGGAGTTCCTCGACATCTCCTCACTTGGTACAGCATACTGGTATGCTGCCAAAATTGAGAAAAAATTCAAACAGAAAAAGCGAGACTCTGGATCTGCAAATTAGAAGTAAGTGAAAGGTGCCCCCAAACCATAGAACCAAGGACACAGCTAAGGCATGGCGATTCAATACAACTTTCCAAAGCTACAAGCAAAGAGCAACACTGCGAAGCTGAAGAAGGAAGCATGAAAGTGGTGCGAGTTCCATAAGAGCCCCACTCACAACACAAGTGAGTGTCGGGCCAAGCAGTCACTGGTGGATGAGATAAAGGCTTTTGAATTAGATGCATACTCTGACACTGAATCAAAACCTGAGAAAGGGAATGACAAAGGGAAGAAGATTATCGATGCAGATCCCAATGCCATCGTTGCCTCCATGAAGATCCAAAAGGAAGAACCAGAAGATTCAGAGGAGGACGAGCGTCTTTTCCACTCCCAAATGTGGGTAAAGGGTTCCCCGCTACAATTCATTGTCCATAGTGGGAGCCAAAAGAACCTCATTTCAGTAGAGGTCATGAAGCAATTGGGCTTGTCGACCATAGCACACCCGCAACCGTACACCATCGGGTGGCTTCACCAAGGACGGGATCTCCGCGTCAGTCAACAGTGTCGCCTTCCCTACAGCATCAAGCCCTTCACTGATGAGGTATTATGTGACATTGCTCCTCTTGATTTTTGTGATGTATTATTAGGTCAACCATACTTATGGAAGCTACATGTTGTGTATGAGTCATGGCCTCATGCTGTTATTGTTACATTGGGAAATAAGTTGTACTGGATACTAGAGGTACCACCTCCTGCCACTATCTCTTTGGTTACTGCAAAAGAATGCAGTAAGCTCATTTCCAAAATCGGGAAATTTGTTTTCTTGATGATCCACCCTCAGTAAAAGAAGAATATTGTGGCCACGACCTCTAGACAGGGCCCTTCCGCACGACAACAACAAATGGACAATGTTGTGGAGGAGTACCGGGACATATTCACCTCACCCACAGGGGTGCCTCTGCACTGTCAGGTCAAGCACCCCATCGATCTGACCCCAGGTGCACTGCTTCCCAATGGACCGATCTATCGACACTCTATTCTAGAGAATGATGAAATCAAAAGGCAAATTCAGGAGCTGCTGCAGAAGGGTCACATCTATCCAAGTTCATCACCCTGTGGGAGCCCGATCGTGTTGGTACAGAAGAAGGATGGGACTTGGAGACTTTGTATTGACTATTGGGCACTGAACAAGATCATTGTTTGGAATAGGTACCCGATCCCATGGATTGATGACCTCCTATATCAGCTTAAAGGGGAAAAATATTTTAGCAATATCGACTTAAAGTACGGGTTTCACCAGGTACCAATCGAACCGACCGATGTGTGGAATACTTCCTTCAAAGCCAAGGAGGGCCTTTTCGAATGGTTGGTCATGCATTTTGGGCTAACGAATGCTCCTGCAACCTTCATGAGGCTGATGGATGACATCTTGCAGCCATTCACCAACTCATTTGTAATAGTGTACTTGGATGAAATCCTGATATTCAACCAGACTTAGGAAGAGCACCTCCACCACATCAGACAGGTCATCTAAACACTGCGGAAGCATAACTTGTGTGCTAATTTGGACAATTGCAATTTTGGCATGACCCAGGTTCAGTATTTGGGATACATCATTGATGAGTGTGGCGTACATGTGGATCCAACCAAGATATAAGTCATTCGGTATTGGCTAGCCCCAACTACTCTAACAGAGCTTCACAGCTTTCTGGGTCTTGCTAATTTATACCGTAGGTTCGTGTTGGGATTCTCTCATATCACTTGGCCCTTGAGTCAAGTCACCAAATGAGGAGGGAAAGCAAAATTCTTCTGGTCAAAAACTCAACAGAAGGCATTTGCATAATTGAAATATTGCCTCTACTATGCCCCAGTGCTCACATTGCCAGACTTGCAACAACCATTTGAGATTGAGACAGATGCCTCTGACTAAGCTATTGGGGCAGTCCTTAGTCAACAAGGGCATCCAGTGGCATATCACAGTGAGACATTGTACGACACAGTCCACAAATATCCCACTTATGACAAAGATATTTATTCCATTGTACATGCTTGTGGACAATCACTGGGGCTTCACTTGTTGACCAATATCCTATCACGTTAGTTCATATTGTGGGTTTTAAAATGATCAAAAGTCGAACCAATATATTGCAGGTATTGGGGGGATGATGGGTTTAATGTGGGGGTGGATAGGGTGGGTTATAAGGATTGAGGTATAAAAAGGGGTGGGGAGGAGGTTTTAAGTATTGGGAGGGGGTTTCAACAAAAAGAGTTTGGGTTAATATCTCTTGAAATTAAGGGTATTCTTTAATATCCCACGATTGCACGTGCTATGTGAGAGGTTCACTAAGTGAAGTACATGTGTGGACAATGGAAGCATTACATTTTGGGGAAGGAAACGGTCATCCACACAGACCACCAACCCCTGTAGTTCATACAGACACAAGGGAAGTTACAGAACGATCGCCATCAGAAGTGGTCCACATATCTACAACAGTTTCATTTGAACATCAAGTACAATAAGGGAAGCACTAATAATGTTGTAGACTACCTTAGTTGACCATCGATCATGGCGATAACCACTGTGCTCAACTCTTGTGGGCACGAGACTTCTGGTTGGCCGCTTCTCTACAAGAGCGATCCAGAATTCAGCCACACATACAAGATGCTCTTGGAGGGAAACCAAGTTCCAAATTTTCACCTCCAGGATGCACTACTATGTCACTTGGGACACCTTTGTGTTCCTTCAAGTGAGCATGCCAAGATGATTTGGGAAGCAATCTATAGTCGGGTCGCAGGGCATTTCGGAGTCAAGAAAACAGTGGAAGTACTGCAGAAGTATTTTTATTGGCCGAACCTTTGACAGGACGTCGGGAAGTACATCCGATCCTGCATTACCTGTGCCATTTCCAAACCGTCCATCAAGAAGTAAGGCCTCTATACTCCGTTTCCTACCCCTAGTGGACCTTGGGAATCCATCTCCATGGATTACATGTCGGGCCGTCCTTCTACTAAGCATGACAATGAATGTGTGTTCGTGCTCGTTGACATATTCTCAAAGATGGACATAATGGTGGCCTGCAAGAAGAATATCACAACAGAAGCCACTACTAAACTCTTCTTTGAATGAGTGTGGGTACACTTTGGGATCCCACAATCTATAATCTTAGATCGAGACACCAGGTTCCTTAGTACATTCTAGTCTAGCCTATGGTCAATGCTAGACACCAAGCTCACAAATTCCACAGCTTTCCATCCCCAGACTAATGGCCAGACAGAGGTCATCAACAGAATGATCCTACACATTTTTCACATGTACAACTCAAAGCATCCTTGCACATGGGATGAGAGCCTCCGCTATGTACAGCATAGCTATAATTGGGCCCTCCACAACTCAACTGACCATAGCCCCTTTCAGGTGGGCTTGGGATTCCAGCCACTATGTCCCATTGATGTAGCCATGCCATTTGCAACTACTTAGGCTGATTCAGCTCATGTCCAGTCTAAATTTTCCAAGGCAAACAACTTCATTGAGCGCATTCAACACATTCGCCAATAGGTTCATGAAATATTGGATAGATCCAATGCTAAGTACAAGAAGAGGCATGATCATCATTGGGTGCAATACAACTTCTAGGTGGGTGACAAAGTGTGGCTACATTTGCAGAAAGAGCGCCTCATTGGACCCCACTGCAAGCTTCGCCCGCTCTGATATGGGCCATACACCATCACTAGGGTTGTTGGGGACAATGCCTTCGAGCTCAGTATTCTACCATTCCTTGGTCTGCACCCAATGTTCAATGTGGACCGCCTTCGGCCCTACTTTCCACCTCTAGTGGACACATTAGACGTGGCAGAACAACTCACACAAACAGAGTTAAACCATGACTGCATGGAACAAGCCACAACTGATCAGATTATGGACACACAGATCAAGAACACCCACCAGCAAAAGATCCAGATATATCAAGTTGTCAAAGCAGGCCAACTCCTTCACCAGGGAAAGTGGCTCACCAGGGACCAAGTTCAGCAGAAGTTTCCTCATCTCATGGAGGAACTCAACGCAATGGGGACCATTGCTTCCTAATGGGGGAGGGAATGATCTTGGTGGATATTGGTGGCCACCCATCTATTCCACTTGGGCCCCCACCATTGTTTCTTACATTTTTCCAGTTTCCTTAATTGTAGCACAATTTACTATTTTTGGCAGTTTTTGGGTCCTAAACTTCCGAAGCCATTTTGAGGCCCTAAACGACGTTTTTTTGGCATCGAATGGCCAGGAAAAGATGAGTCCATTTTGGAATTGATATTTGATGTTTATGAATGTAGTCCTTGAATAGATCTTCACAACAGAATTTCAACCCAAAATCCGACACCTTGCATGTCTGAAATTCGACACTTCTCTATCGCATCTTCGACACATACACTTTTTTTTTCGTCAGTGGCATAACGTCGGATATTCTGCATGCTACCAAAGTGGGTCGAAGATCTGACACACCATGGTGTCACCTATTCAACAGTTTTGTCTTTCAAAGTGTTAATCAAAACTTGCATAAACCGTTAGAAATTCGATGCCTACCGACACTTGAAGGGTCGGCCTTCCGACAGGTAGAAGCGTCGGAGTCATGGCAACGCAGTCGATGTTTTTATCTAGAATGCATCAGATTTTCGATGCCTACTGACACTTGAAGCATCAGTCGTCCAACGGGCTAAAGTGTCGGAGTCATGACACTGCCGTCGGAAGGTTAATACAAAGCGTCGGTTGAGCGTTGCCTTCATGTGTCGGATGTTTGATAGAAGCGTCAGAACACCGTAAAAAAAACAATGCCTGTTGGTAGATTTAACAAAAAAAAAATTGAAAGATTTCACTTAGAAAAGTTGATTACAAAAATAAATTATATGTTTTTTCAAAGTTTTTTCTTAAAACTCCTACTTTAGCTTTGTTAATGCATTCTAATGATGTTAGTAAGTTATGGCATGATATGTTTGGGAATATTAAATTACGTTAATTGCATCAATTAATCAAACAAGACAGGATAGTGGGGTTTCCACCTATATCCTTCTTAGATGGATTTTGTCCAATATATACTCTTGGTAGGCACCTTGAAGAGAGATTTGAGAAAGGAAAGGCTAAGAGAGCCACATCACTTCTTG
The DNA here is from genome assembly GCA_001517045.1 of Pseudotsuga menziesii. Taxonomy (NCBI): domain Eukaryota; kingdom Viridiplantae; phylum Streptophyta; class Pinopsida; order Pinales; family Pinaceae; genus Pseudotsuga; species Pseudotsuga menziesii. The sequence goes on along the minus strand of LPNX010578830.1, from coordinate 16,195 downwards.
ATTTTGCGCCCGGTGACATTACTGGTCCCTTTCCTCACCTATCTATGAATAAATAAATATACGTACTAACCAGGCCTAGAAATTCAAATCTATTATGCCTATCAAATGGAAATTTTAATGACGGTCTTGGATTTTTCAAGCCTTTCACATTAAATTTACTTTAAATTCATGACTGTCAACTAAATTAATTGGGTAAGAAGTAAGTGGTACAATAGAATTTGGTATTTTAAAGCTAGCCAATATCCAAAAAGTTATTAAAAGAGATATGAAAGTATCCAACAAGTTATTAAAGGTCTACCCATTGTCTATAAGAGAGAAACCACAAAAAAATTCATGGAAAAAATCATATCCCCGACCAATAACCTGTCGGCAAAATCATAGCCCCTAAGACAAGAATCAAATCAACAACCTTAATAATAATCCTGTGGATTGTAGTGCTCACGATTGGAAAAAAATGGCATGCTGCAAGTAGCCTGCAATTAAAAAATGACATTCTAGGTGTTTTTACTTATTTCCCTACTGTAACTTAAAATAAATGGCATTCTAGGTGTTTTCACCCCTTTCCCTGTTTAATAAATTAAAAATAAATCACTGTAAAATCAAATTTAAATTGCAAACCCCAACCCAGGTTTTTTTACCCCTTTCCCTGGTTAATAAATTTAAAATAAATCAGTGTAGAATTGAAGTTAAAGTGCAAACCCCAACCTGGCCTAGATTCTTAGTGTTTTTTATTTTCCCTTTCCACGATTAGTAAAATTAAAAAAACAAAACACAAGTACAAAATCGAATTGAAAAATTGCAAACCCCAATCCAGCCTAGCTTTTACACCATAAAAATATGCAAAATGTTCAAAATTGAAGCAAAAACAAAGTGAGAAATGGAACGCACTTGGTTACCCAGGCTGACCACCACATAAGGATTAGAGATGTTCATAAAATCTGAAGCACTAGATTGGTTCCCTTATTACGGCCACTTTTAGGATCCCTATATACTGTTCCATTTCTGTGCACGAAAATAAAAGAACAATGGTCATATACATAAATACCTTCATCCTTAGACATCATCATACATAAAGAAAACAGAAACTTAGAGAAATGCTAACCTGAACAAGAATGTTGTAACTTGAGATCTATGGTTTGAATGAAGAGAACCACACAATATACAAGTTTTCTTTTATAAACCCACTGTATCTGAACGAACACCACACCAGGGTAAAGTAAACCCCGTTGATATCGATAAACATGTATATATAAATGAATCCTTCTAGAGAAAGTTCATGGAGATGTGGCGTTAATCTTAGTGGATGGGATTGGGTCACTCCAATGTAATGCATAACCAGTAAAGGATACAATTGAGAGCCTGCATCTAGAACCATTATTAATATTTATGACGGGAGATATAAACTAGTAAACGTCAAATCTACAGTTTGATTTTTTATATGCTCGTCATCTATGACGTTTTAATTTTTTAAAGAGATGTCAAATACGTCTAGAAAGAGAAAACACGTTCTGCGGGCCATCAAATTCCAGGCCTGGTACTAACCTTCATTGATTACATATCTATATACACAAGGGGTCTACTTCTTAAAACACAAAGCTGATGTGTTTTCTTTTCTTCAAAATTTTAAAGCTCTTGCAGAGAAACAATCTGGTAAGGGGATCAATATCCTTCACACAGATAATGGTGGAGATTATTCCAATATATATGTAAATAATCTATATCCATTTCATTTACAGTTCTTTACCCGACAACTCTTACGACATATCAGTATGGTATGCTTCTATATATCCTTTTCATTCTAGAGCACACACTCTACCGGTGATCATTGAATTTTATGCATCAAAATAGTCTAATTAGTGTTTTAGATATGATAGATTTTCACTCAACATGTCCAAATGAGTGATGATATAGAATCATTTTGTCAAATATATAAATAAAATGCATGCTCAATTCCAAATCAACCGAAGGAATAAAATGTAAAATATAAGTAGTTTGTGGATGCCCAATGGAGATAAAAATCACTTGAGAAGAACTCAAGACATTATAAAGAATATAAAAATAATTTAGTTGTCAATTAAAGATAAGGGCTAGAGTGAAGTTATGTTATTTACAAAGAACTTCATAAATGCAATAAAGGATACCAAGGAGTGTTATGAAATGGTGCAAATAAGAGTCTTAGAGGGCATAAAGTCCAATATTATTGAAAAATGTGACACTATGAAGGAAGTATTAGTATAATTGAGTAGAATGCTAGAAGGATATGTTGAGATTACACATGAGATTCCAAGCAATTTTCCTCCAAAAAGGAATATTGGGAACAAGATAGACATAATTAATTCATCCATGTATTTATATGCTTTAGTAATTACTCTTCTTCATATTACTCCATTTATCCTTCAAAATTTTCACCTAGAATGGTAGATGCATATAATTTTAAATATTCATCATGCATGGAAATCACACATTGCAATAGTACAATGATGACACAGTGCAATAGCATACAAGCATCAGATGTGCCACATCCCTGTGCAATAGCATATCATGCACATACCTAGAAAACACCACTAACTTATACAAGAAATTTACAAAAGATCAAAGGTATGCATGGTTTACCGATGGACCTGCTAGCAAAGAAGTTCCAAAATCTGCAATAGAAACACAACCTCCAGCACAGAAACTGTCACATGCTCCAATTTGAAAAAACAATTTAATGTTATTTGAGGAACATTGTGTTATATTTTATGCTAACTTTGTAATTGATGACTTAGTGGGGTCAAGAATAATTAATGTAATTCAGAATATTTTATTTATAAATAAATAAATGATGAGACAACAGCTTAGGGAAGTTGTTAAAGGAGTGTTTACTAGTCAATTGGTGGAGGAGACTGGGTGGAGAGTACTTTGACAAGTGGCAGCATCCTCAAACTACTTCCAACTATTGCAGGTGGCAACTTCCCTATATTTGTGGTCATGATTCCCCAAGAAAGTGGAATCAGAGCAGGTGGCTCATTAAATGAAAACTGACCCAGAAGACCTAGGCATCTCTATAAAATTTCCAATTGAAGATAGCTGAGGCTGCTCATTCAAGATGAATGAATTTACTCAAGAGAAATTCAATGGAGGGGATTACTGAAGTGAGTTTGAGGGGTTAACTGTTTAGATTGAACTTATTGTAGCTATTAGGCTGAAGTTCTTACTGCTCTGAGAAGATTCTAATTATTGAGGTAATTGGACCAGTCAGGTGACAAAAGGTCTTAAGGTGTTATTCTCCACCCAGAACTCTTCCAAGAGGACCAGGAACAAGCTCGAGGGTCTTGAGGAAGCGTTGTCTGAGCCTTCTCTGGGAGATTGGTTGGGAGGAACAACCTCCTTAATATATTGGCGTCTTATCATTGACAGGTTCTATTTGTCTTTATGTTATTTTTATTTACTATCCTCAGTAAAATGTTTACTAGTTTTTAAATACACACATGTTAGTATTTAATTAGGGTTTGTGAAGAAAGGAGTAACTATGTAATGTTAGACTTGGTAAATTGCAGTTTATGTTAGAAACAGTAATGAATATGCAAAATGGGAAACATATAGAATTAGAATTTCCATAGTGTATTTTTCCACGCCTGGCTCAGGCAGTACTCTAGTATAGATGGGTGTTTAGGTGAATAAGATGATTCTTTCACTTGAATGAAAATTGTAACTACATTTTACTTTAGTTTGCTTATGATTTCTATTGTAAAGAAGTAGTAAATATTGTCTGCATTTATTTACTTCAGATATAAACTAAAAGATAGGTATGTAAAAACAATAGTAATCATATTATTTTTAGAACTAATTCTAATACGAGTATTCTTTACAATACATAAAAACTTACAGTTTAGTAAATAAGTATAGGTATAGTAAACAGACCATTATCTAGGGTTAGGTTAAGATCTTTTTACTATCAAAACATTTTTACAACAATTGATTTCCAGGTCCAAGACAAAAGGATTCTACTATAACCTATTTAGAACCATAGAAGTTATTGAAAGATAAATATATCCTATTTACAAGTATGCAACAATAAACCCTAATCCTCTTTAGCTGATATTTAAAAACAAGCTGTAAAAATCATTCAAGAAAACATTAAATAAACAGAGCCAAGAATTACTAAGTATAATAATGTTATTATCAAACTGTAGGGTTTATTTATTAATTAACCCTTTGAACAAAAAACAAAGTAAAATATTACTCGTAAACACAATAATTTTTCCCATAAACTGTGCATTGGAAATCTTTATAAATACTGGGTAATAATTTAATATGTTACATAAACAAACTATTGAAAACAGAATTAAAATAATCAAATATTACTTAAACAATTTGCAAAAACAGAATCAATTAATAAGGAATGGCTTATAGCCTTTATAATCAAAGGGTCTAGGCTCAGGCCTGTTAATAAAACCAAATTATGCATATATATATATATATATATATATATATATATATATATATTAAACAGTATCCATAATTTACTGACATGAGAAAAATATTTTTCCCATTTACAATTCCGACTGTTTCACAGTCTTCCTTCACCAACCAAAATCTATTATAAAAACTAAAATAAACTAGACAGAGGTCGACATCGCTTTGAGTTCAGAGCTGGGCTCTTTTGTTTTAAAATGAAAGCAATTACATTGTTCAAGCCGTAAGGCTGAAAACATCAATTAAAAACCATTTTACATCACGGCTTCTAGAGCCTTCTTCACCCTGCACGAAATACCCTTTAAGGGTTTCTAAAAACTTTTACAAATAGAAAACAAGCTTGAAACTTACGCTAACAAAGAACCAAGGCCATGCCATTTTCAACCACAAGAACCAACTTCCAACAACCACAACGTCATGTAGGAAGAAACCTTTGATGGAACCGGGGCTTACCAGTGGGATGCTTATGTAAAGACTGAAGAGTGAGCTCGCTTTCACCTACAATGTTGGAGCCGTAAACAAATACCTGCAAGAATCAAAACGTATCATTTTAAATACTTGTTTGCATAAACATTATAAACCCTCGTAAGAAAAACAAATGTAAAACTGAGTTCAGAGTAAATATTTACCTATGGAAACTTGGAACTGAAGCTGAGGAGAAATGGCCACACCAGATCGCATTTAGCACCATGCCGAAAGGAAAGAAGATTTGAATTCACCCTTTGCAAAGGAAACACAAGAAAATCGACTCAAGTATACGAAGGCAGAAGCTATGGGTGAATAGTTGTAGGTTAGAGACGAGCACAGTCTTCGGGCAACAATGGAAAGCCAACACCTACTCTCGCTGTAACTTTTCAACACACAGAAAGACCAAAACCATCAACAACTTCTCCCAAATTTCACAGCGAAGAAGTTGCAGGTGCTTTGCCAAAGGTTTAAAGGTGGTTACAGGCCTCTCATGGCCGCGAGCTCTCAGCTCGACCAACACAAAGGAGGAACTCTCGCTTCACAAGAAAATGAGTAGGGTTTCAAGCTTTTAAGTCAACCCTCAAGTGGATGTAACATATCCACGTGTCCTTCCAAATACTTCTCTAAGCGTGGGTCAAAACCTATAGTCAACACTGCAAGTCAAACATTTGCATTATTTCAAAACCATTAATCATTTAAAACTATATAAGATATGCTTGCCATCATTTGATTTCATCATAGTAGTTTGTTTTGTAGGTATTCTACCTTAGGTTATAACTTGAATACTATTGTTATCCTAAGAAGATTTTCATGCTTGTAAACAAGTCGAATACATGGTGTAATTTTAGAAATAGTAAAGAGATATGAGATGGTTATAATATAGCTTATAACTATAGTAAAAAGGAAAAGCCATAAACTTCTAAATTTAAATAATTATGCTGATGTTGTTTTCTTTGAATGATACACACAGAGAAATTTGTTTCTGAGTTAATGACAGGTATGGATAGATTGGAAGAATATGCGGATGAGGAATCTCCTTACACTGAACGATATAATCTTCAAAAAGAACCTATACAAGAAGATATAACCAATAATTCTTCTGAACTACTACAAATAGTTAAAGATTTAAAATCAGAGATAGAATCAGTTAATAAAGAAAATGAGAGGATTCTAAGAGCTCAAGAGGAGCTGAATCAGATCTTAATATAAAGATTTCATAAAGAGGGAAAGGGTAAAAGAACCGAGTTTGAAGATATAGGTTATCAGCATAAGTATAAAAATCCTTAACAAGTTAAAAATGAAAGTAGCTCATCATCCGAAGTATATGGTGATAAACACAACTCTAATTATACTAGTGACAGTAGTGAAGATAGCCACCATACTAGGAAAATAATATATAAACCTTATGAAGAAATCTCTGGGGAGTTCAAGACGATCAAGCCGCCAACATTTAATGGAGAAACTGAAAATGGGGAAGAAGAAGAATCTTGGTTATCCGGGATGAAGAAATACTTCCAAATTCATAACTATTCTAATCAACTGAAGGCTAGGATGGCTATTTATAATCTTATGGGAAAAGATGATATATGGTGGTAGGACTTAAAAAGAGTAAAAGGTATAAGAGAGAAAAACATAAATTGGAGAACATTCAAGAAATATTTTAAAAAGAAATTTTTATTTGAATAGTATTATGAGGAAAGGGATAAGGAATTCTACGAGTTAAAACTAGGTACAATGAATATGAAAGCACTGAATAGTAAATTTCTACATCTACTTAGGTATGTGCCATACATTGTGGACGAGAAACCCAAGCTACAATAGTTTCTCAGCTGTTTACCTTATCTTATAAAGGACAGGATTGAGTATGACAATCCAAAAACTCTAGAAGAAGCAATGAGAAAAGTGAATTTCTGGTATGAACAGAATCACAAAAATGAGAGTATTGCCAACTGGAAGGCCAAAATAAATAATAACTTTGAACAAAAGAAGAAAGAGTTTGTACCTAATAGAAATTCTAAAAATAATAACACCAGAAATTTTTCTAATAAGAATTTCCAAGGGAATAAAAGTAATTCACAGACCAATCAGAATAATCAAAAGAATAAAGAATCTACTAACAACCACAGTAACTACACAAAGAACTTTGAACGAAAAGAACCCATAAAGTGTTGGGAATGCAATGGTCCGCATTATGCATCGGTCTGCCCCAATCGGAAGAAGACTATTAGCAACATCCACATAATACAGGAGGAGATTACTATTGGCGATCTAGCGAGGACAATGCCGAGGATTAATGCAACATTAGAGAATCGGCAAGCAGACTATCAAACTTCCATGGTGGAAGTGGAAAGTAAGATAAATTAAATATCTATATCTATTTTAATTGATCCAAGAGCTAGTTTAAGCTATATTTCTCCTAATTTGGTAGAAAAGTGTAAACTTCCAGTTGAAAAGTTTGCAAGATCTTGTTTAGTTCAGTTAGCTACTGGTGCAAAGAGAAAGGTAATTAGATTTGTAAAGAATTGTACAGTAACTATGGATCAATTTGAAACTTTTTTTAAGCTCAATGTATTACCTTTAGGTTCATATGGTATATTAATTGGTATGGATTAGTTAGAGTAGCATAGGATGGTCTTGAATTGCTTCAATAAAACCTTTACTTGCATAAATAACGATGGGAAGTTAATAAGTGTAAAGGGAATCCCTAGGAAAATAGCCGTAAGGAAGATCTCTGCTCTGCAGCTTAAGAGAGCTGTTAGGAAAGGTTGTAAGGATTATGCAGTAACAATAATCGATGAAGAAAACATGAACAACATAGATAAATAAAAGTTAGAAGATATACCGATTCTAAAGGAATATTCAGATGTATTTCCGGAAGAAATTCTGGGACTTTCTCCGAAACGGGAATTAGATTTTACTATTGAGCTGGTACCTGGTGCAGTGCCCAGCTCAAAATCCCCTTATCGGATGAATATACTTGAACTAAATAAACTTAAGTCACAATTAAAAGAACTTATTGATAAGAATTATATTAGACCCAGTATGTCTCCCTAGGGGGCACCTGTCATCTTTGTTAAGAAGAAGGATGGAACTCTACGACTATGCATAGATTATCGTCAATTAAATAAAATGACTATCAAGAACAGATACATGTTACCTCGCATAGATGATTTGTTTGATCAAATACGTGGATCTACGGTGTTTTCAAAGATTGAATTACGGTCTGGATATCACCAGGTCTAAATTAAGGATGAAGACATCTTTAAAATAGTCTTTAGAACTCGATATGGACATTACGAGTTTGTCGTTATGCCTTTCGGGCTTACTAACACTCCAGCTGTCTTGATGTGTCTAATGAATAATGTAATGCACAAATATCTGGATAAATTTGTGGTCGTATTTATTGACGACATAATAATTTACTCAAAATATGAAGAAGAACATAAAGAACACTTAAAAATTGTCTTGCAAGAGTTACGAGAACATCAACTTTTTGCGAAATTTAGTAAATGTGACTTCTTTAAAGATAAAATCTAGTACTTAGGTCATGTGGTGACTAAAGAAGGAATTTCGGTTGACCCCGAAAAGATAAAGGCAATTGAAGATTGGCCAGTCCCAAAAGACGTAACTGACGTCTGATCATTTATGGAGATTACTGGTTATTACCGGAGGTTCATCGAAGGGTTTTCAAGAATTGCAAATCTGATAACCTCTTTGGAGAAAAAGGGGAATAAATTGGTTCGAATGAGAAGTGTGAAGATAGTTTTAAAAAGTTAAAAACATTATTAACCACCGCACCAATATTAAGAATTGCTGACCCTAATAAAGATTTTATAGTATGTACTGACGCATGTGATGACAATTTAGGTGGAGTATTGACTCAAGAAGGACATATCATTGCTTATGAGTCTAGGAAACTGAAGATTCATGAGAAAAATTATGCGACCTATGACTTAGAATTATCTGTTGTCATACATGCCTTAAAGATGTGGCGTCATCATTTGATTGGAAGGAAGTTTATCTTAATGACGGATAATAAAGGATTGAAATACATGTTAGATCAACCCAACTTGAATGCTAGGCAAGCTAGGTGGCTAGCTTTTCTAAGTGAATACGAGTTTTAAATTCAACACATCAAAGGAAATGAGAATAAGGTTGTTGATGCATTAAGTAGAAATGCAAAGCTGAATTTTACAGTAGCTATCAACACTTATACAACAGATTTAGAAGAACAACTTGAAGCTAGAATAGAACAAGACGAAAATTGCCAAAAATTACAAGAAAAAGTAAAAGAGAATTTAATAGAAAGTCTAAGTACAGGGTACATCTTGAATGAAAAAGGATTATTATTGTATAAAGACAAATTATACATACCTAATGTACCTAAGATCAAGCTATTAATTTTAAACAAAATTCATAAAAACTCCTTATTCAGGGCATCCAGGTTATCAGAAAACTATAACCATGCAAAGAAAAGATTATTTCTGGCCAAATATGAAAAATGAACTGGCAGAATATATTGCTAGATGCTTTGAATGTCAGCAAGTAAAAACTGAACATCAACATCCAACTGGGTTACTTCAGCCATTGCCTATCCCTAGTTGGAAATGGGAGATAATTAGCCTTGATTTTGTTACTGGATTACCTAAAAATCAGAACTTAAACGACTTAATAATGGTAGTGGTTGACAAATTGAGTAAAGCAACCCATTTTATACCTGTAAAAACTACTTATAAATCTGCAAATATTCCTGATATTTTCCTAAAACAAATTTTTCAGTTGCATGGAATACCGAAGGTGATAATTTCAGATCGAGACCCTAAATTTACAAGTAATTTTTGGAGATCTTTGTTTAAAGGATTAAATACTACGTTAAAATTTAGTACCTCTTTCCATTCTCAAACTGATGGATAGACTGAAAGAGTAAATCAGGTATTGGAGGATCTACTCAGAATGTATGTAAAGGAGAAACGAGGTAAATGGGAAGATTATTTACACCTGGTAGAATTTGCTTACAATAATCATTACCAAGCTTCAGCTAGGTATAGTCCTTTCGAAATCCTGTATGGAAGGAAATGCAATACCCCCATCTCTTGGAGTAATCCAATGGATATGTTAGTATTAGGACCTGAATTATTGAAAGAAATGGAATTAATTGTAAAACGAGTATAAGGTAATTTGAAAATTTCACAAGATCAACAAAAAAGTCAAGCAGACCTTAAACAAACTCCAAAGGAGTTCTAGGTGGTTGAACATGTTTTCATTAAGGTGAGACCCAAAAAGAGTTCTCTAAGGCTGGGCAGTTGTGCCAAGCTTGCACGTCGATATTTTGGTCTTTTTGAAATACTGTCCAGGATCAGACAGGTAGCCTATCGGTTAGCTCTACCACCGAATTTAAGAGTTCACAATGTTTTTCACATTTCTGTATTAAAAAATATGTACATGATGCTACTCATGTTATTAATTGGAATGATGTGCAGGTGGAACCCGAAGGAGATTTTTTGGTGGAACTAGATTGTATTCTCGAGCGGACGGAGATCTTGCTTCAGAACCGCACCATTGGTCAAGTGAAGGTGCGATGGAAGCACCTTATTCTAGAGGAAGCCACTTGGGAATTGGAAAGTCATATGCGGGATGCATATCAAATTCTATTTCAGGGGAACTCTGAGGACGAGGAATAAATAACATCGAGGACGATGTTATAATTTAAGGGGCTATGTATGTCACATGCCCCAATTTGCAAAACAATTTAATGTTATTTGAGGAAAATTGTGTTATATTTTATGCTAAGTTTGTAATTGATGACTAAGTGGGGTCAATAATAATTAATGTAATTCAGAATATTTTATTTTTAAATAAATAAATGATGAGACAACAACTTAGGGAAGTTGTTGAAAGAGTTTACTGGTCAATTGGTGGAGGATACTGGATGGAGAGTACTCTGACAAGTGGCAACATCCTCAAACTACTTCCAATTGTTGTAGGTGGCAACTTCCATATATTTGTGGTCATGATTCCCCAAGAAAGTGGAATCAAAGCAGGTGGCTCATTAAATGAAAACTGACCCAGAAGACCTAGGCATCTCTATAAAATTTCCCATTGAAGACAGCTGAGGCTGCTCATTCCAAAGGTGATCATTCAGGGTGAATGAATTTACTCAAGAGAAATTCAATGGAGGGGATTACTGAAGTGAGTTTGAGGGGTTAACTGCTGAGATTGAAATTATTGTAGCTATTAGGATGAATTTCGTACTGCTGTGAGCATATTTTAATTACTGAGATAATTGGACCAGTTAGGTGACAAAAGGTCTTAAGGTGATATTCTCCACCCAGAACTCTACCAAGAGGACCAGGAACAAGGTCGGGGGTCCTGAGGAAGCGTTGTCTGAGCATTCTCCGGGAGATTAGTTAGGAGGAACATCCTCCTTAAGTTGTTGTTGTCTTATCATTGACAGGTTCTATTTTTCTTTATGTTATTTTTATTTACTATCCTTAGTAAAATGTTTACTAGTTTTAAAATACAGGCATGTTAGTATTTAATTAGGGTTTGTGAAGAAAGGAGTAACTATGTAATGTTAGACTTGGTAAATTACAGTTTATGTTAGAAATAGTAATGAATATGCAAAATGGGAAATAGATAGAATTAGAATTTCCATACTGTATTTTTCCACACTTGGCTCAGGTAGTACTCTAGTACAGATGGGTGTTTAGGCGAATAAGATGATTCTTACACTCGAATGAAAATTGTAACTACATTTTACTTTAGTTTTCTTATGATTTCTACTGTAAAGAACTAGTAAATATTGTCTTCATTTATTTACTTCAGATATAAACTAAAAGATAGGTATGTAAAAACAGTAGTAATCATATTATTTTTAGAACTAATTCTAATACCAGTATTCTTTATAATACATAAAAACTTACAGTTTAGTAAATAAGTATAGGTATAGTAAACATAACATTATCTAGGGTTATGTTAAGATCTTTTTACTATCAAAACATTTTTACAACAATTGATTTCTAGACACTGCGTGTCTCTATCTAAGACAGAAGGATTCTACTATAACCTATTTAGAACCACAAAAGTTATTGAAAGATAAATGTATCCTATTTACAAGTATACAGCAATAAACCCTAATCCTCTTTAGTTGAGATTTAAAAACAAGCTGTAAAAATCATTCAAGAAAACATTAAATAAACAGAGCCAAGAATTACTAAGTATAATAATGGTATTATCGAACTGTAGGGTTTATTTATTAATTAACCCTTTGAACCAAAAACAGAGTAAAATATTACTCGTAAACACAATAATTTTTCTCATAAACTGTGCATTGGAAATATTTATAAATATAGGGTAATAATTTAATATATTACAGAAACAAATTATTGAAAACATAATTGAAATAATCAAACTATTACTTAAACAA
>LPNX010578825.1:656408-696742 GCA_001517045.1 Pseudotsuga menziesii | reverse complement strand
GCTGCTATAGGGAACTCTCCCTTTTTCCTGGTGTATGGTAAAGAAGCCATCTTACCCCCTAATTTGTTCTTGCCTTCCTTACAGCTTGCCCAGTCGGTGCAGAAGATACCTTGTTCTGCCATGGAGCACCGAATTAACACCTTGCAAAAACTGGAAGAAGACAGGGAGTTGGCTAGGAAAAAATTTGAAAAACACCAGCAAACTGTTAAGTGTTGGTTTGACCTCAGGAAGTCGGTCAGTCGAGATTTGGAAGTAGGTGACTTAGTCTTGAAGTGGGATAAGGAACACGAAGATAAAGGAAAACACACAAAGTTCCAATGCCTGTGGCTAGGTCCATTTATTATTACAAAAAAACTTGGTCCCAGTACTTTCAGGTTACAAACACTGGAAGGTGACATTGATAATCTTCCAGTAAATGGTCACCTAATCAAGCGATACTTTTGTTGATCCTCCCCAAGGGATCATCCTGTATATATCACTGGTGTGGTGTGCTTGTTTGAATGATTTTATTGCCTTTGCTTTTGGTCTGTGTGTATTTTTCCTTGTTTTGTTTGTTATGTTGCTTGTGTGTGTTGAACCTGACAGAATCATTGAACCCCAAACTGATGACTAAATCCATTTTCTGTAATTTTTTCTGGAAGTCATGCACAAAGGCATTATTTTCCTCAAAGCTGTCATTCGATTTTACTTCTTGAACAGAGAATGGTATCTTCATTGTTCAGAATATTACCAGCAACTTATAAAATATGTTAACATTAATTAATTATATCAGTTTCTGCAAAAATTTGTCCAAAGGGATTAGGGCAGTGTTTGGTAAAGTCATCTATTTTAATCTCTTACGCCATCCCTTTTTCGTAAAGAAAACCAGACTTGCCTCCCTATCTGCTAAGACAATCTCATTTGGGATTAACAATAATTACGTTCTGGACGAGATGGACTGAAACATCTGAAAAAACCGTCTGAAGGACAGAAGGTCTCGTGATGAGCCGGTCTGTTTAGGATCATAAGTTTACATCCAGTAGCATTGTCGTCTCCGGTCACCAAGCCTGGGCAATGACCTTTGGATATAAAACTCTGAGGGGTGAAAGGTCTCATGTCACTAGTTATTCAGTCGACACCCCATTCTCATGTCACTAGTTATTCAGTTAAGATTGGATATTTCAATATTGTTTCAAAATATCTCATAAACACACTTATGTAAATAACATAATATTGAAACTAATGGACTCTCAAAGGAAGGACAATAGTCCATAGATAAAAGTATTGTGGTATCAGAGGAATTTTTAGATAGTGATTTTATTGTATCATACCATGAAATCAATTAATATACCAATTTGAAGGATCCAAAAGTTTTTATGTTATAAAGAAGCTTTAGTCATGCTTGTTGGACTTATATCAAGTCTAAGAAATTGTAGTGAACATTTATATTTTTGTTTCATTTTTGTAGATTAATGAAGTAAAGAATATTGTAAGGGTATGTAGATTCCCTTTTGGAGTCTTGAAGTATTTTTTAATATATGCCAAGTCTTATGAACATCTAAAGAATGCAATTATGAATTAAGTTATGTTAATTTTTTCTCAATACTAAATCAAATTTTCGTTCTCAATAATTTTTATACTAAAAAATTACAAACATAAATGCTTGATATATTTGACCAATAAAGAATGGAATAAATAATAAATAATCATATATTTTAGAAAAGTATTTACCTTGGAAGACCCCAATGGGGAAAAACCAACAATCAATGTTTTTTTTGTTATCTTGGTTCATAGATAAAATTAGAAATTAATAGTCATAGAACTTGTAACTCAGACTCACTGATTGAATCGCCCCCCTAGAGAAAATCAACACACTGAAGGGAAATCGACTTCACCTAATTCACACCCCCCTCCCCCCCCAAAAAACAAATCCCCAGGCCACCCTTGTGTCACTCTACATAAGTTGTATGATTATCATACAAATATTCACTAATCGTATGGTCCTCTATGCAGATGGTACAAATTATCAACCCTGTGATTGGTTCGGATGGTACGATTGTTGGATCGACCTCTCTCTCCTAGTGAAGTCAACCATTTTTTCCCTTGGATTTTCCTCTTACTGCAAATATCTTCTCTCTTCTCCTCAATCACTGAGTCTCTCACTCTTCTCCTTAGAAAATCTCTCTAAAATGATCTTGTGATATCATGTGTCTTTCTCCTCTCCTTGGGATTTCTTTTATAGCATCTCAATGGCCAAAACTCTAAACCCCAATCTCCAAAGTGATGGATGACCAAGTCACTTAAGACCAATAGTTGGGGATTAATCTTAAGTTCACTTTTAGTCATTAGCCAACATTATGTTAAATAATGTGCTCTTCATAACTTAGACTTAGGAAAGAAATATAAAATTCACTTACTCAATAAATTGAGTAAGTAGCTAAAGAGGTAATGAATAACTTCTACATGCTTGATACCTAGTCTATGCAAAAGCACCTATATGAGCTATAAACATCAACACTCCCTCCTAGTAAGGAAGGTGTTATGCACCACTCCCAACTTATCCCTAAAGTACACAAATTTGCTTGTCATCGAAGCCTTGTTGAGAATATTTGCAACCTGCTCATCTTTGGAAATATGCCTAAGCTTCACAACTTCCCTATCAACTATGTCCCTATTGAAGTGATATTTGATCTCTGTGTGTTAGACCTATCATGAAACACTTGATTCTCTGAGATTTTTATCCAACTTTGATTATCACAATGAATCACCATGTGGTCCAACTCCATACCAAATAACCATGTAAGCATCTTGTGAAGACAAATGGCTTCACAACTTGCCAAACTCATTGCCATGTACCGGTCCATGCTAAGCTAAGTGCCACTAAATTATGCTTCCTTCTAAACCATGAAATCACTTATGATACCAAGTTGAAGCAATACCCTAAGGTGATCTTCCTATCCACTACACTCCCTACTCAATCTCAGTCTGTATAGCCCTATTACTGCACTCTACCACTCCTAACATACCTCAGTCCATACTTCAATGTACCTTATAGATACCTAAGCATGTTCTTCACTACAACCCAATGCACGCTCCTCATTAACTCCACTATAAATTGGCTTTGGGTATTCACAACAAATCATATATATGGTGTAGTATTGACTAGATACATCAATGAACCAATTAGTTTCATGTACAATGTAGGATCCACCAACTCTAACTCAAAAGCATCCAACTTCTTTAGGGTGGTTATCATAGGTGTAGACATAGGCCTACAATCCTCCATCCCAAATCTCCTTGGAATATTAATTGCATATTTTCTTTGTCCCAAGAAAATTTCACTTGTATATTGCCACACCTCCAATCCTAAAAGGTAGTGCATCATGCCCATGTCCTTCATCTCTAACTCTAAATCGAGATCTCACTATCACATCATAATGAGATTCTCTAACCCAGTAAGGAACAAGTCATCAACATAAAGTACCAAGATGAGTGGATCATCGTTAACAAGTGTAAAATACAAGTTGGGATCTGCCTCACTCTTGATGAATCCCATATCCAACAAATAGTCATCAATCCTTGAGTATCATTCCTTTAGTGCCTGCTTAAGTGAGTATAATTCTTTCTTCAAACTGCACACATGATAATCTCGCCCATGCACCTCAAATCCCTAAGGCTGCTCAATGTACACCTCTTCCTCAATTGCTCTGTTGAGGCAAGTTTTCTTCACATCCATCTAATATAGACTCCACCCCATCTTTGAAGCAATAAATATAAAAACCCTGATAGAAGTATACCATACTACTAGAGTGAATGTCTCCTCATAGTCTACTCCCTCCTTTAGGGAGAACCCTTTAGCCATGACCTCGCCTTGTACTTTTCCACACTACCATCTACAATGTGCTTGATCTCAAAGATCCATCTCAAAATCACCATAAATTTCCCTTCTGGACTTGGCACTATGTCCCACACATAATTGTTCATGATGGATGCATACTCCTCCACCATGGCATCCCTCCAAACCTAATGTGATGTTTCCTTCTCAACACTAGTAGGATCATAATAAATGATGTCACTCAGGAGTGCCATGTAACTAGGAAATTGTCTTGGTTGTCTTCTCTACCTGAAAGTACTCGTAGGAGACTCCACATGCTACCAGGCATATCTTAGTGTCTGCTCTATCCATCTCGGTATTCTCCTAATAGAAGTGGGAGGATCCTCTAACTCCTCCTTTTGATCTGAATACTAAGTCCTTGTACCTACTGGTCTTGGTCTTTCCTCAATATTAGAAAGCCTCTCACTCCTCATCCTCTACCATTGTTGAAAGGGTGTCATGTGACTTCCTAAAGGTTCAACTCTTTTCAAAGTGAACATCCCTCTCACCACTATTTTCCCAGTGATGGAATGTAAATCTTGTATGCCTATAAAGTATCACTATACCCCACAAAAATACCCCTCTATTGAAGGTTCCAACTTTGTCATCTTCTCTGATAGTACATGCACATACATTGGACATCCAGATATATTAAAATGGCCAATCTCTGGTATCACTCTTGTAAATGTTTCCTCATGAGTCTTATCCTCCAAAACCTTACAAGGGCTCCTATTCTGAATGTAAACTATCATTTTGCATGCTTCTTCCTAGAGAAACATAAAAAGATCCTAATCATGGATCATTGCCTTGGAAGTTCCAATGATGGTCGTATTCTTCCTCTCGACAACCCCATTTTGCTACGGGTTGTAAGGTTTTGTCGACTCCTTCTTAATCCCTTCCTCCTTGCATTAATCCTTAAACTTGTTGCTTGTATACTCACCTGCATTATATGTCCTCAAAACTATAATTTTCCTCTCTATCTAATTCTCCATGAGAGCCTTAAACTCCCAAAACCAACTAAAGACCTAATCCTTGGTCTTCATAAAGTAGATCCATGTATTCCTAGAGAAACCATCTATGAAGGCCACATAGTATTTATAACTTGTCAACGATGATACTGACATAGGACCACATATGTTTGAATGCACCCAATCCAATATCCATTTGGACTTCCTATCACTGCTAGGAAAGTTCATCTTGCCAAGTGCACATCCCTTGCACACACCTTGTTGCTCCACACTAAACTCTAAAATACTAGTGACAATATCTCTCAATATCTGTAAAGCCCTATGATGCAAGTGACCCATCCTCCTATGCCATAACTTACACAAATTTTCATTGGCACTATGAACTAGAGCACATACTAATTGAGCCTCTAACAAGTACAAATTACCCACTCTGCTCCCAATTACTCATCATGTATTTGAATTGGAGCCTCTTGGCCTTACAAGTATCTATCAACTTTGAAAATAGACCACATATCCCTTATCCTCGATAGCCAAAATGTATAGTAGGTTCTTCATCAACCCTGGTACATCTAGCACATCATTCACCTCCAAAGGACATCCAAGCTCTAGTTGAAACTGAATATCTCTAATCCCCTCTACTAAACACTTGACATCATTACCAAACTCCACATGTACTCCAAGTCTTCGTTTGAAATATTAGTGAAAACATCTCACATTCCTGTCATGTGATGAGAAGCCCCATTATCCATGAACCATGCATCATTTTCTTAGGTTCTATAAAGATAAGACACAAATGAGAACTCCTTCTCAAACTTGGAAACAAACTCACTCACCTATGTGTCTAATGATGTTGCAACTTCTATATTACTCTTTCCCTACTTATTGTTTGGATAGTAACCTACATAATGATCAAACTTGTGACATGTAAAGCACTTGACTTTGCTCATGTCCTTATTCTTCTTTTCTTTAGTGGAAACCTCTCCACCCACATGGCCTTCATCTTGCCCTTCCTTGCATGACTTGCAAGAGGAGCGTTCTCCTCATCATCACCCTTCTGTTGGATTCCGTCAAACATTCCTTTTGAGTCTCTTCTTGGATGAAGTCATCCCACAACCTCTCCCAATTAGGAATATTTTCTTGTGCAACTACCCCTTTTACAAAGGGTTCCAATCGCCTAGTGAAGCCATTTTATAACAATCCTCACCAAATATGGATACTCTATTGTCTCCCCAATTGTTGACAACTTATCATGAACCTATGTGATCTTGGTAAGAAAAGAAGATATTGTATTCGATCTGGACATCTCATGAGTTCCTCTCTCAAGACCATCTTTCTGTTATGGTTGTCATTTTGATACAACTTCGTCAAAGCCTCCCACATTTCCCCGGTTTTCTTCTATTTGGACAAATGAGGGATCACATGATCCTTCACTACATCTAGAATTATCCTCTTGTCTTTCACATCCTTCTTGGTATATTCTTTCATTTGTGTAGAATTAATGGGAGGGGTTTTGTTGTTGATTAACAAACTCCCAAATCACATTCTCCATTAGCACTAATGCCATCCTTTCCTTTTAGCGGTTGTAGTTAGATGCACCATCTAATTTATATTCAAATCTCGGTCTGGTTGCTGCCATCTTGTCCAATCAAATAACTTGACCAAAAAAATATTGATTATAAATTATTGCCAAACGATTTCCTTCTTCTTAAATTTTATTGAGCTCTGATACCATGTTAAATTTTTCTCAATACCAATACTAAGAAATTATAAACATAAATACTTGATATCTTTAATTAATAATGTAATGGAATAAACAAGAAATCAATCACACATTTGATACAAGTATTTGCCTAGAAAAACCCCAATGAGGAAAAGCCAGTTATCAATGTTTCCTTCACGTTTCCTTTAATATCTTGGCTCACAAAGAAAATAAAAAAATTACAGTCATGGAAGCTTTAAATCATGCCCCTATGAAAATTGACCTCACTAACTGAATCGACCTCCTAGATAAAATTAACACACTTAAGAGAAATTGACTTCACCCAAATCGACCCTACATCACCTCTACGTCAATTTACATCATTCATACGATTGTCATATGGATTCATACAAATCAAACAATGCTCTTTGAAGCTGGTATGGAGCAATGTGCTTGGTTCAGCTAGTACAATGATTGGATCACTAGTAGAAAATGAGAGATAAGTGACCTGACGACCAAAAAAATTGGTCACCACAGTTTTTTCAAGGGATAAATGACCAAACCCGAGTAAGGCATCTAAAAATGACCAAGTTGGTCACGAGATAAAATATATTACGAGATAACAAGTAACTAAACTATAAAATGACCATATGACAATAACATTAAGAATATGAGTTGGTCATTTATTTGGTCATTTTTAGTTGTGTCACTCTAACAATGGAAAATTACAATTTTGACAATGAATTTGTATAATTTACTAGATTTTAACACTATAGATGGATTCAGATACACCTTTTGAAAGGGGTCTATGAATCTATCTGCAGTGTTAAAATTTAGTAAATTATAACACCGTAACTGATATAATTGGATTGAGAGACCCGATCCATTGATCATGATGACGACGATGATGAATCATGACCTTGATGAGTTTGATCATCATCCTTCCTTGAATCACAATAGGGTAAAATTTAGTAAATTGTAACAATACTACTATATCATACTGTGGTTGAGTCGAGTCTTTGATATTTATCATGTTATCTCTTGGCATCGTCATGTCATGAATTTAGTGTCGTTGTGTTCGACACGTTGTATCGGTTGCGTTCATATTTTTTTTTAACAAAACTATTGTCGTTTGACCCTCTCAATAGTCTGTTAAAGTTTCAACAAGTTCGTGTATTTTGCATCATGTTAGTTACAAATTGTCAATTTCACAACCTCCATTAATTCTCCATATCCATCCATTCGCCATGGTTTTCCTTGCGCCTGAGTTTTAAAAGTTTTAAAGTTCCCCCAGGTCCCTCCCCTGTTAAAAATAGTTAATATATACATACACACACACACACACACACACACTTAATATTTTGATATACTATATATTATATAATTAATATATTAATATACCGTAATGTTAATATATTAAGGTCACCAACAAGGGGGGACACCAAGTTCATTATCATCATCGTCTATTTTTAAGGTCACCAACAAGGGGGGACACCAAGTTCTTGTATGAGACCCCCTTGTTTGTGGGACAAGGTACTTTCCTCTACATAATGATTTAAATGATAAATATACTTTAGATATTAATATACTATATATGTAATATCAATATAATATAGTTATTATATATAGTTAATATAGTTAATATATTATATACTATATAATACTAATATAATATAGTTATTATATGTAATATATTAATATTAACATTAATAAATTTGAAAAATAAAATTTATATAATAAACTCACAGAAAATAAATAAAAATAAGATAAAACTTAGGGAAAATAGAATAGTGGAAATGGATAGATTAGAAAAGAGATTGAGAGGGAAAAATGGTAAATGAAAAAAACATTTTTCAAAGGGAAACTCCAATGGATCTTTAGGAATTGCATCAGAGAGATGAAGCTCAAGTAGGAATGGAATACTTGCATAAAAGATCATAATGATTGGGTTAGACAACAAATCTGCCAACACTGTTCAATTCCTTAGGGTTGTATAGAGATCTAGTGTTTGTGCCCCTTTTTTGGTCTCCTTTTATAGGGTCTAACATCGATCTTCTTTGTACTGTCAAGCTAGGCAAAAATCTTTGATTACCACAAGGTCACACTGTCCCAAAGAAGAGTTAGAACCGTGGTTGTTGCTTTAACGAAGCAAATTACCTAAGTAAAAGTAGTGATTCTTTATCAACATTTTCTGTTGTAATCTTGCCTCTTAGAAGGTGTATTTTTCCCTTTTGTTCAACTTTATACTCTAAAATTACTAGCAAGTAGATTCCTTTTACCCTTTCCTCGTTCTAGTTGGAAAATGCTTCTTTGAGTTTTTTGTCATTTTCGTTGGGATTAAATATTTTTATTTTCATTGTTGTCACTAAGACTATGGACTCCATTATTCGATCATACCACTAAGAAATTCCAAGTAAACCTTGTCTAGGTCAAGCTACCTGGATACCCCGTGAGTGGTGGTCGAAGGAGGATTTGAGGGATATGGAGAACCAACTTGGGGGCACACTGGTTGTGGACGAAGATTACAAATTTTCTTACCCTTCCAAGTGGCAAAAAATATTATAAACCTTTGTGTCCAGGGAGGGTTATATGATACTATAGATCTGGTTTGTGGTTCAAAGCGATATGCCCATGTACTTTACTAAATTAACTTACCCTTTAGATGCATTCGATGTCACAATGTTGGACACCTTCATGAGGATTGTTCTATGAAGACATTTGTGAAAAAATGGGTTTCTAAGATAGGAGCTGGGAAGACCGAAGCTCTTTTGATTTATGTGGATGGAGCTCATGATCTTTCAGGAACTGTAGGTGCAGATATTATTACCAGTGTCAAAAAATATCTACTTTTGTAGATGGGAAAAAGGGCATCGAGACTGTGGCCGATGACTCGAATGACTCATGCTTTCGTGTGCTTTTAGGAGCTCTTGGACGACTCTCAACATTCGGCTGAAGTTACTACACTCAGTGCTGATAAGGAGACCCTCAACTTGCATGCAACTGATAATAAGGGTAAGTCCAATATTTTTTTATAATGATGCTTCTCGTGGTTTTAAAAACAATCTTGTTTTTTATAGGTCCAAGGATAGTACTGGTAAAGTTTGGATTTGGAGTGTAGTGTTTCACCAGAATTCACTATACTTGGGTTACCCAAAATTAGTTTCGTAGGTGTACCAAATCCCTATGGAGGTAGATGCTAATCGGAAGAGTCATACTCATCCTATCAAAGAGCCCACGATTCTTGGTACATTGTAAACATAAGAAGAGAAGGTTAGTCTCAAAATATTCAAGATGAGAAATCCATAATAATGATTAATATGGTACAATCTCAAGTTTTCTTAGAAAGGGTTATGACACTGAATCATGAAATTTCTTACTAACATTTGAATGACTCTTACAACATCTGTTAATAGGGTTTCAGGTGAACGAGGTCCATGACATGTAGGAGAAGATAACCTTCCATCTAGTTAAAAAAAAAACAAAATGCACATCCACCTTAATGCTCAGATTAGGAGTAGCGGCATGGCCTGTAGTGGATACAATAGAATGTACACTCTTTAATTTTGTATCATTTTCGAGGAATCCATCCTCCTATGTTGAGTTCTTCTCTGAAGTAGATGTAAAGAATCTTTCAAAAAAATCCATTACAAAAATGTAATTATGACAAAATATATTTACGTACTACATGGAGGATGGCACCTATTCCACAAGCATTTCCAACCATTTGTTGCATGAAATACACATGATGCTCATCCCCTTCTATCCATCCTCAACAACTTGTTGCTCCTCAGCTAATCTCCTAACTTCACTAGCATCATTAAGTGGATAAAGGAAAGATTACAACAAACACAAGTTTTGCCACCAATTAGCGTATCTTACCATCATTTATTGGCTTCATTGGTGGGTGATTGGATTAAGGAAGTTTAAAGTCTTATTAGTCCTTGCCCTCGGGCTAGCAGGGACTCTATGAATCGGCTTGTCGCCGATTCTATTAGCCGTTGCATGGAAACCAAGTATTTTGCACAGAAAACAATTTTTTAACCAAAGTTTTATGTACATGTTGTTTTCAACATTTATTTGGCGCTTATCTTGACCGTTATCTAGACCAATGACAATGTATAAACTCTCATATCAACCAATACAAAATTTTGTGGTCTTATTTGGCCTCTTCCTGAAGCAACCGATGAGGAAAAATAGATTCTTGAGGTTTCTATCGTATGTTTGATAATGTATATTACAACGTTCCAAGTAATGTTAGATATTACTCTAGCATTACTCTGTAAACATGAATTGTTTTAGAAATTAAAGCTACTAGTAAACAAAACTATAACATAAACTTGGCACGTCATGTGAGACGTGCACAATTCTTAGTCTTTCACAGAGAACACATGTCTTGAAGCACTTGTTCTCCTAGGAACTATGAAGCATAAGATCACTCATCATCGTTCAAGAGTGGCCACGGCCTCACTCTAGATTTTCTTATATGTACACCTGTGTAATACTTTAGCCAATGATCTCTTGATCTTTACAAGTGGTATCTACTACGAAAAAGTGCAATCCCATCTTGGCAACATTTATCACCTTTGGCTCCACCTTCTCCATTGCTTAGTGGGTTCTTAACGTCAACAACTGCAAACATGGTTAGAGATGGTGTTTCATTTAACACTTCCAGCTAATTCTTGAAATCATATTCTACTTGGGTGTGATTGTCACAAATCTCAATATGTGTTAACCCTAGGCCAATGATGATACTGACCGGAATGGAGACCTTCATGAGGATTGTTTCATGAAGATATTTGTGAAACAATGGGGTTCTAAGATAGGAGGTGAGAAGATTGAAATTTTTCCAATTTTTGTGGATGAAGTTCGTATGCCTTTCCGAATTGTGGGTGCTAATATTATTATTAACAGTATAGATCCATTTAATAGGATCTATCAAGAGTGAGAGGATCAAATCTTTTAAGGTGCAAACCCTTTTTTAAAGTGAAAATGTTGAGAAAATGTTAAATGTAATGTTTATGATTTTAGTTTATTTTATGTTGATATATATATATATATATATATATATATGCAATAATATAAGTAGACTTATTTTTAATAATATTTTATTATTTTTTATAAAGACCTTTGTCAACTCTAGATGAGAATTGAAAGAGTTACACATCTCTTTTCTACTGGCCTTTGTCAACTATAGGATAACAACAGAAAGAGTTACACATCTCTCCCCTACAAGACTGTAGAATGCACCTCTTAGATACAACCTGTCCCTACTGGACTGTAAAATGCACCTCTTAGATACAACCAATGACAATTTTTTTTTTGTAAATGAGAAAAAAAAACATCGAGGTTGTGTCCCATGACTACATTCTTTTTTGGGCTTTACTCCTCATGCTTTTGTGTCCTCTCGGGAGCTCAGGTCGTTGGAAGTGAGCTGAAGTTTGAGTATGGCAATGGATAGAGGCGATTTACAGTCTGCGTTGGAAGTGAGCTGAAGATTGAGTATGGCAATGGATAGAAGCGATTTACAGTCTGATCTTGCGGAGAAAGGATTGGCGATCTCAATCTCACCAGAAAAAAAGGCCAATGTATGAACGCCAAACAATTCTTTGCTATAAAAAAACCTTACAACTTTTCTTTAGTTTTAGCATCGTCTTTCTTGCAAGTACATTTCCTTCAGCTCTTCAGCATAATACCAATAGCTATTAATAATTATGACCAATCCTACCCTTCTGATGTATATGCTTATATTGTAGAAAAATGCAAATTGTGTGCAATCTGTGAGATCAAATATGTGAATCGGCACAACTTGCCTTTGGACGAGTAATTAATAGGCATAGATCCCTAGGGTCCTCCTGGACTGAAATAAGCTACGCTACCGTTGCAGCAAAAAACCAATTATCTCTCCAGATCGGTTAATCCTTCGATCATTACTGTGCAGTGTGCAGAAGCCATTAGTGGAAGCTATCAATTCTACCATATTTGCCCAGGATTGGCACCTAGCCCTAACCACTTGCTTAGGCCAACTCGGATGGGCGAAACCAAAATTACCATGTGGGCATTCAAAATGGATACTGTAAAAAAAATAATTTAAAAAATTAAAAACTTCGGAATCGTTGATGGCACATGCTCTATTCATTGTAGGCTTTGGTATGTTATCCACACACCACCGATATCTCCTAATCGCTCTTATCCTGTTACAGACAGAACCCGCTTATGTCTAACCCTAAATGTCGAGATACAAAGGTAGAATATGCTTGCCAAGATGATCTAAAACTGTCCCAAGAGCAGGTTATCAATCATTAACAACAGGAAATCCTTGACAAGTAATGTGAACTTCAACTTCAAAGGGCAATTAGTTGTTAAGCCATTAATCTGATAACTTTAGGTTGATTTAGTTGTACCAGAATCAAACTTTGATATTTTTCTCATGGATCTTGTGATTATTGATGAGAGGATTACTCCTTAGCTTTGGTGCTGACCCATAGGGACCTTAACAGGCCAGTCAGTTTGATACAAGTTCCCAGTTACAGTTTTGTAGGATCTATTTCACTTCTTAGTGATTTGAGCTTCCTTCTGAGCTACGCTCTCTCAGGTGCGCTGGGTATCCATAAGCCCAGACGCTTGTTGTTTTTTAGCATGCTTGGTTGAGTTCATGCTCTTGTAGGCTATGGAATTTATTCTTCTCACTGTCACTTCATCTACGATTGATCTTCCTTGAGGTGGGTACTCTTATCTCCTATAATTTACAGGATATTTCTTCTGATACCTCTTTAAATGGACAATTCAGTGTCGCTTTCCCGTTGATGCGAAGTATGGTAGGGCTTCTTCTTTCCTCCATTGGATTAGCAGGTCAGTGGTAGTTCTTTCCAGTAGATGGGCCAATCTATGGTTGAATTCATCATTCCTATACGTGACGTTCCTTTCAACACCTCTTTAGATTGACAATTCAATGTTACTATCCCACTAGATGTGTATCCCACTAGATGTGTAGTATGGCAATTTTACATATTGTTGAATGCTTTATCTAATTGTAGACCCATTCATGACAATAATAGGCATTTCCCCTTGCAAATTTTCACTTTCATCTTAAATTCTATTTTCTTGATTTGGTCTCTAAATTATGTTCTTATGATTGAATTTTATTCCTTATCTATATTGAATTTTATTCCTCATCTATATGACGAGAAGTCAGAAGTGTCACCTGCATTGACTTTCTTGAATCAACAAAGGATTGTATTGAATTTGGAGAATCAAGATCAAAAGTAATGCATACTCGGTCTTGCTTAAGAAACGTTAATCAAGGATGGTAGGTATTTTATACATCATTGGTAGAACAAAGTTCTATGCCTCTTATCATGCCCATACAAACAAAATAAATGGATGCATTGATGAGTGTGAGTATTGTACAATTTCTTTTTCAATACCAAGAACCGTCAAGAATATCTTACCAATAGATTCATTGTCAATAATTGTATGGAGATTTTGGAACATGCCCTTGAAGAAAGAAATTGCCACTCCTTCAAAATATACACATTTTTTCCAAATGACTGTTGCGTATTTGTTCCTATTTTAATATTTTTGGTGTACTAATAATTGCTATCTATAATTTTTCATACAGTTGAATATGAATTGTTGATAAAGGAAGCACACAGAATGAAACTTTTGTACCAACAACAATAAATGTAACAACATTCTTCATTACAACTTGAAATCCCAACTTCTTTTGATTTTGATTTGCAGTATTGTAGTTTAGCAATATTAGTCTTGGTACAATGAAACCTGTAGATTCAAAGCTTGGGGAATTCCTATAGTTAATGGAAATGATGGTGGAACAACTTATAGGAATGGAAGATCTGAGGTTTCAAAGGAAACATTCCTTCCTCTTGCATGATAGCTGGCATTAGCAAAAAACTCGATTGAAGAAGGATGATGACTGGAGGTGGACTTGTACATGTGGTTTTCATGTTGTAGAATTCTTAGTTTTTGTGGCTATTATTTAGATGATGTCTCATAGCAAGTTTAGTAAGCCTTATTTTTTACTTTTGAGTTGTGGTTTTCCATCTTAATTCCTATACAGATTTGTTTTGGATTTGTGAGCATGGCATTATTTAGAGTAGATAGGATAAATGAAGCTTCAATGGATGCCGCCATGAAAGTGGTTGATGCAGAGGCCATGTCTGCCATGGAAGATAAAGCAACAGAACAGTCAGAGTTGGTCTCCATATTAGCAGAGGAATCAGATATGTTTTTAAAGCAAATCTACAGTATTTGAACAATGTAAAAGAAAGTTCTAGTTTGTGTGAATTATGTGAAAGTTTTGATGTATTTTGTGTAGTTCTCCACTTCAATTTTTACCTCTACAATATTGCAGGATGGAGTGCTTATACTTTCTTCATAAATATGACATGCAACAAATGCTCTTCTCAACAGTTCAGAAATGCAATTGTATACATAATTTTGTCCTTGGTTTATGTTGGCTTCAAATGCATAATTTCAAAAAGCCGCATAGAGCTTTCGGTTGCAAGTGATATGTTCTTGCAACGTCTAGTAGAGTCAGTGCATCTTTCCCAAGCTTTGCTACTTAGTATTTAGTTAATCAACTCCTATTTTTGGTATTCAAAGGGATTGTGCTTTATATTTTTAATTCTTGGTATTGTGAAATGCTATTGGTCTCTGGTATGCATCATAATTGGAGTTTCTTTGTCTAGGTTTAAGTTGACATTAACCGTGTTGTTTGTCTTTTTAATTCTTAGAATTTACTTGTTTGAAAACAACTACTTGTATATATGAAGAGAATAAGGTCTAACTTGTATATTATATTTGTGTTTTGGGTATTTTTTTCATCGCCTTTAGCTTCTACCATGCCTGTCCAATAGCTAATATCATATGAATGTAGTCGCAGATACTCATCTTTCTGATATTTCTGAAGTTCTTGTCTCACAATAGCCAAATGTAATCATGTAAAATTTACTTCAAGATGAACCAAATCAATTGCAAGCATAAAAAAGAGAATATATAATTACCACTTTGCAGGACTTCAACTAGGATTTCACAATATTCCAATCACGTTGTTCTATTAAATGAACATCTACAAAACGTATTTTCCAATTATCTTTGGATAGTGATTATAGAACACAACTCTCCACTCAAAGTTTAAGCTTCATTCAGATCAATTTCCTAGTAAGTAACAAAATAGAACCATCCACAATCCTCCATCTTATAATCTAGGCTCTTCACGGGGGTAATTCAAATTAAGTCTTTTTGTGACAGCAAAGGTTGTGTTTGCACAAGAAATTTAGAAGTTTCAGATTTTTACATTACTAATGTAAAATTATATAAAATATTCTATTTAAGGGTGCTAGCTCAATGGAAGAGCACCTAGCTTATAGGAAGGAGGTTGGCGGTTCGATTCCTCCTTTCTATATATATATATATAAAATGACTACAAACGACTAAAAAGAGATAAATGATCACTACAAAAATGAGAGATAAGTGACAAAAAATGACCAAATTCGCATATAAACGACCAATTGGCGACCACTAGTAGCAAATTAAGGGTCATTTATCATGCGACCAAAGATGTGGATATATTTAGCTTGGTAGTTTATAGCTTATCTTATGGTCATATATTTGGTCGTTAATTTGGTTGTATATTTGATCATTACTCGTGACAATAAATGACCAATTATATGGCCATAAGATAAGCTATAAAAGACCAAGTTAAATATGACCACATTTTTGGTCGTGTGATAAATGACTGCTAATTTGCTACCAATGGTCACCAACTTAAAAGTGGTCATTCATATGTGGATTTTGGTCATTTATTTCTCATTTTGTATTAGTGGATGAATCTCTCTCTCTCTCTCCCTCTCTCTTTCCCTCTCTCTCAGTGATATCGACCTGTTCTCTTTCTCTCGGATGTCACAATTCTAATTCTTCAACCAATTTTTTTATAATTATTATTTTCAAAATTATATATTTAGTAATATAGTAATATATGGATCACCTTGTCAGGTTTATAATTAGGATGTTTTCCTAATTCTTATAGTATCTGAATTAAAACAAATATTCTGCATCATTATGCAATGGATAACAACACATTGTACCACACCAATACTCCTTAATGTTTATTACTTCATCGTTAGATTACTTCTAACATTCCAAGACCTTTTATGAAGGCTATAGGTTTTTTATAATAAAGCGTTACCTATGCATTTAGTGTGGGGGTTTTCTCCGTTGGAATCATAAGTAATTCCTACATAATAATTGTTAAAGTTACAATATCATGAGTCATTCTCCAAGCCAATCTTGTCCTCTAGGATTGGACCTCATGTGTTGAGGTAGTGCCCTAGGGATCCTAAGTTGGACTCAGGAAACTTGGAGTAGATTCTTGAGTTGGACTCAAGAATGACTAAGCTTTATGTGTAAAGGTTAAGCCTCATGTGTTGAAGTAAGTGCTTTGTATGTCAAAGTGACGATGTTGTACAATCTTGTTGCACAAAACTAAGGACTTGTGTGTCAAGTCATATCCTCATGTGTTGAGGTAATGCTTTGCAGGTCGAAGGATGAATAATGTGTGATGTATTACTAACCATGGTCCTTGAGATGTATGAGCTATTAAGTCTCTTCTAGAGACTATCCATCTCTAGAGTGAATTACTTTAGCATATGACCCCCTAGAATGATAGTAAAACAATATGATAACATCATTGAATAAATCTCCTTAGTATAATTGATATGATAGATAAATTAAAGCTCGCACATGTGGACCATGTATATAAGTAAAGATATAAAGATAAGATGTATTGAGAATAGAGAGAACTTGAATTTCATGATAAAGAGTTTTGTTAATTAAAGAGAACTCGAATTGTTAAACTGCTGCGATGTTTTTTTAAACAAAAATTGGAGACATTTTCATTATATAAAAAAGGTTATGCACAACCATTCAAAATATAAGCTAAGAACCGGTCTAAAATATGCTTTCACTATGACAGACAAAACCATAGCTAAAACTACCAAAATTTTACATAAGTTTCTGGATTTCTTCCTAGAATCCATCATACTAGAGGAGGGATAAACCCTTATAAACTAGGAATTTAACAGTATGGGAAAACACATTTTCAAAAATAT
The DNA here is from genome assembly GCA_001517045.1 of Pseudotsuga menziesii. Lineage (NCBI taxonomy): Eukaryota > Viridiplantae > Streptophyta > Pinopsida > Pinales > Pinaceae > Pseudotsuga > Pseudotsuga menziesii. The sequence continues at coordinate 679,093 of LPNX010578825.1, read as the reverse complement.
GAGGCTGCAAGACTACTTCTGTTTCTTGGCTTCCATGCTTGGAAACGACTTTGAGACTGATACTTATTCCATTGGCTACGCTCCGTTGGATGTGGTCTCCTAGGAGTGGCTACATTATGTCATGTTTACCATTTTCTGCACATATTTATCGATTATGTTGACCTTTCCCAAAAGTTCCTTGATATACATGTCCATGTCGTCTAGCCACGAATCTTAACAAGATAACTTGCTTAAAGCATACCCCACATCTGTAGAGAGCTCCTGTTTTTTCTTGAGTCAACTACAGACCGCCTCATAAAGGTTCCTCAAGTGAATTTGAAATCAACAATCCCATCCTTGACGATGTTGATACCTGCTAACCACCCTTTCTCCCGACGCTTCTTCGTTTCCATAACAAGTTTACTCCCCCAATGAACACAGAGGAAAGGAATTAATCAGACTCGAAAACTTCGAAACAAAGACCTCGTCACATACCTTCCTGTCTATTTCGGCTTGATGGAGGGTGCTCTGACCTCATTTTGAAAAGAAAACACGCTCTGCTTCCATTTCACATGCGGGACCAACAAGAACAAGGGGTAGAAGTAAATGCTTCTTCCCATCAACATAAATGCTTTGGCCAAAATTGCATGGGCTTGTACATGCATCCTTCGACACATACTCAGGCCACTACGAAGAGGTTAGTCTTGGTTATGCATTTTCCTTGGACCCTTACCTTGGATGGAGGGGCTAATATCCCTTTTGAATGTGAGTTCATGGAAGATGGTTGGTCTTATGCTCGCCATTGAGATAAAACACCGAACCTTGCTCCAATCTAGCTCCCTTGTTAGCTAGGGAGCCATCTTTTTCATTGTTTCCCGAAGAACACAATAATAGCTTATTTCTTTGTCGAAATTGAGGTGTGAGATCCTTCTAGAAATTCTTTTGCATCTAGTATTTCCTTTTTCATATCCCTTGTACATCTTCTGGATGACTTGTCTTGAGTCTCCTATTATGTCGATTTTGATTATATCTAGCTTGGCAATGAGTTCAAAACCATGCAAAAGATCCAACCACTCAGCTTTGTTATTGGTTTTTATTCCTAGTCCCCAAGCAAAGGAATCTACTATATTTGCTCTAGGGTCAAAGATTATCCCTCCCACACCTGCCTCCCCAATGTTCCCTTTTGAAGATCCATCAAAGAAAAGAGAGTAGGATTTAAGAGTCTCCCACATTCTTGTGAATTGTGTACTATTATATCTAATTTCCCAATCCTCGTTTCCTTTTGTTGGGCTTTTGGACTAAAGTAAGCTCTGCTTCAAAAACTCTTTACACTAGTGAGTCTCATGGTTGGATAATGGTTCAAATTCAGGTTATGATATGCTCTTGGTTCTTAGGCTCTCTGAAATCATGTGCATTGTCTTAAATGTTTCTCTAATGGGGTTTGCCTTTCTTCCCTCAAAGATGAGATGGTTTCTTACGAGCCAAGTTTGTTAGGAAATATTTTTGGGAGCCACTTCCCGTACTTTCTGAAGAGTCGGTTTTCTTCTCAGCTTCCTTGGGAAGTACTTTTTTCCAATTTTCTATCATATCTTGCACTTGGTTTGAAATTATTATTCCCCCCCAAGATGTTTTAGAACTTTGTTCCAAGATTCCTTGGAAAAAGCGCAGTGTAGTAAGAGATGATTGGCGTCCTATGATGAATTTTTACAGAGTGCACATCGAGATGGATGTTGAAATCCTCTTTCGACAAGATTGTTTGTAGTGAGAAGCTTATTATGAGCAAGCATCCAGAAGAACTTATTAATTTTTGGAATACCTATAGGTTTCAAGACCTTTTGCCCCAATCTGGAAGCTTGTGACTGAACGTTCCCTTCCAAAAGTTTGTACCCTCCCTTGACCAAGTATTCTCTGGATCTTCCCCATCCTCTTCGATCCTTTTCACCATGATGAATTGGAGTTTTCCCGTGAAGGTTCAAGCAGAAGATCATATATTCCTGATATAGTTGCCTTGGGGGGTTTAGGTCTTTCCATCCTCTCCATTCACAAGAACTTGCTTAGGTTGAAATATCATATAATCTAATCAATTTTTTTTCAAGCATCCATTATTGAATGCCTTCAAGATTGATCACTTAGTCTAGTTGAGGATGTGCAAAAATTTGTCCTCCCAAATCTTTATTTTCTTTCCATTCAATGGGATCCAGTAAGCCATATCGTTAATGAGACCAATAGAGACTTTTCACAACTCCCAAATACGGGTGCCCTTCCCTTCCCAAATATGACCTATATTGTTTAATCTTGGCCTCCTTATCTATTTCTTTCTCAATGCTTCTTTCCACCATTCTTTTCTTCCCGCAATCATCCTCCAAACCATATTTGTTCCCATTGTTGTGTTCATGAGCCTGGGTTCTCTAACACCTAATCCTCCATTTATCTTTGGGATTTTGACTAGGTTCCAATTTACTAGATGAAACTTCTTCCATTGATATTTTCCTCCCTTCCATAGGAATTTCCTTAGTTCCACACAAATGTTGTTCAAAACATTTTTATGTGCTAAAAGAATCATGTTGTTGAAGAAATTCCTTATCACGTCCCTCTAATGTTGTAGTTGATTGTTGAGAGTTGTGATAAGGAAATCTCAAGTTTGTTGTAGAATAATGCTGAGAAAATCACCACCCAAACTCCTGTAGCAATATGTCTATTTATGGGGTTGTGGCAACTTCTTGTACAAGAGAATATTATTGTCCACCTTATAGAAAATACAACAACGATGTAATCTATGGAAAGGTGCTAGAAAACTTTAATTTTCTTGTTGTATTTTCTCTCTTCTTAGCTCAATACTGTGGTAAATTGAACGCATTTAATGGTACAACTCTTCCTAGCACACCTGGTTGCAGTAACCAGGGTCCTCACACGAAATAACTCAGTTTTAAGTGTTGATGTCACTTCACCATCAGTGGTTACCACAACCTTTGTTAAGATATGGTCTCCAGCATACCCCAACTTCAATTTACAACTAGATATGTCTTGTAGATTGCAGCGTTTTGGTGTCACTGAAAATTCTTCAAAGGAGCCACAAATTGGAGCATAAAGACAAGATAAACGGTGTAGATCGCTTTCCTGTGGGTTATGGTTCCCTTAGGAACAATGTACCAGACTGCTGTTCTCTTCTATTACTGTGTAGACCCCCCAACTTCACTAGTTATTATGTTTCTCCCTTTTTCCTTCGATTTAGGAATGGATATTCTAAAAAAGGGAAGCATATAACAGAAGAAATATGAAAATATTCAAAGTTTTCATGTCTAGAATAATTGGTTGTTGTAGCAATGCACCCTCCTCATTTGCACGAGAAGAATGAAGTGTGCCCTCTTCCACTGGTCATTATTCTCCACAAACTGTTGTGCCTTCTCTTCCCTAAGATGATAGAATTGACCTCTTCTCAAGGGTCAATTTTATTCTCCCACAAATGCACCGAAAATTCCCCAAGTATTTCAAACATGAGATGAATATTGGATAATGAGTGATGGCAATGAAGCACCAGTGCGAGATCTGGTTGATCTCTCCTCAACAATAACTAGGGTGGGTCGGTCTCACCACCGAAACTATTATCCTCATCCTAGGGTTTCATCCAAGAAAAGCTAATGCTCAAGAGCTCTCAATTTTCAAAATTACAAATGACAAGAATGCCCAAGGATGGGCTCTCAATCCCCTTTTTATAATGACCCCAAAAGCTTATAGAACGACATTCAATTTCATTTTTTTTAATATTCTCAATTTGAACTTTAGGGAAATAGGAATTAAGTGACTTTATTAGGATTTCATCTTTTCATTCAGTCACCCCTTTTTTTTCAAACTAAATTAATTAATATTAGTTATCCTCTTGAGATAACATTTATTTTGGACAACTTAATTAATTAATTTAATCAATGTCAACTTATGGAAAATTTGGGGACACTACGCTCTGTAAATAGAAGACATACCCATGGTCATTCACCTATGACATATTTTAGTTGTCCAACAATGAATACCAAAAAGATAAATTTATGGTCTCTGTGATAGTGCAATCAAGTCTACTTTACTAACTCTTTTGGATTCCATAATTAGGCAATTCTTACCAAATAGCAGGCACTTCAAGCCAATATTTTCATGAGTGACCTTATGGCCATAGAGCATTTCTACACAAATTCTATCTGAACTTGTGACTCTATTTCAAGTTATTGCGTCCAACAATGCCTCCCTCTGCACTTATTTTCACACACTTTTTCTTTTGTTAGCAGAGTTAAGGGATAAATGGTTATGTTACTCCAAATCTCTTTGAAACTTTGTTCCTTATAGAAATCAAAGTATGAGGTTTTCCTCATTCATTTGACATTTTGAATCCATATGACCTTGGTCTTCACTCTGAATTTATTTCCACTTCCATTTCCAAGTCCTTCTACTTGCACTTCTTTAAAGGTAGTTTAAACATATTATTAGTACTTATAATCAATCTATTGTCAAAAGAAACATACTCACCACTATTTCTATTTGTCAGTCCTTTAGATAGTAATTTTAGCTATTTAAGAATTATGTACATTCTTCATGACTACTCACCATTCAAGGTATTGACCCACAATTCATCATCTTCATAATTTGATTCTAATTTTCATTTAAATAAATAATGCTTCCAGTCATTGAATTATTTCTACTATAATTCTTTTTTTTGTTACTATGCAAAAAAAAAATGTTTCTTTGTATTTCATGTGCAACCAACCTTTTCAAAATGCAGTATACATATTTACCCTTCAATTCATCATAGGTTCATTTTTTTATGTTACTCATTTCACTGTTACAGTTCTCTCCAAGAATCATCTTATGATATATTATTTATGGATACCTTTTCGGTATAAACTTATATTTATTTCAAGATGTCAAGCATAAGTAGAAATCAACTATATGATCTCACATTTACTCAATGTTTTCCTTATATTGAGTTCAAAATATTATAATTTCATATTATGGCATCTATTTATAATATGAGTGGAAAATCCCTTTCCTTAGGTTACAATCCCTTACCAGCGCATCATGATATGCCCTTTTTTTTGTTCTATTTTAATGCCTCCCAATTCTTTATAATCCCTAGGGTGATCTACTTTTAATACATTATTATTTAGGTATTGAGATCATAATCATCATAACATATAAATTAAAGTATTTAAAGCAAGGCTAAAGGAATTTCTTACCCAAATCCATTCAATCACATGATTTATTAATCATCATAACATATAAATTAAAGTATTTAAAGCAAGGCTAAAGGAATTTCTTACCCAAATCCATTCAAATCACATGATTTATTTTCATAATCAAAATTTTTAGCCTTTGCATTCCTTACTAATCATGTAAGAAAATATCAATTTCCATAAATGTGCATGTTCAACACAATCAACATTCTCCAATTGCATTCAGTGTATGTATAAATTTATTTAAATTAAGCTTAATTTTTTTTCACAAAAACGATTATTGATTTTTATTTTATTTTATTTTTATTGATAAAGAATATTGAAGGGCCTTCACCCAATTACAACATTTCAGAAATGTACAATTCCTGTTCTCCAAAAATTCTCAAAATCAGAATTAAGGAATTTGATGCAACACACTAGACTTATCATTCAGAATTAGCATTCCTTGAGGAAGAAGAGATCCCTGATTTGCTTTAAGATCAGCCGACTTGTTCAAATCACAAAAAATGTGGAAGGAGGAGACCGATACACACTCAATTAGGATGAAGTGCAGCCTTTGCATAGTCAAGTTTAGACTGAGATTAGAGAACTTAGAGGCAAAATTTAAAACTTTAATTATGATTTTTGAATCTCCAAAAATTTGAAGATTGTAATGCCTAGCTTCTGTGGCGAGTTGACAGGATTTTAGAAGAGCATATAATTATGCTTGGTTATTAGAGAGTTGTCCCAAACCCCAACTGAAGCTAGTTTGAAGCTTTCCTCCCGGATAGAAAATTAATCCACCTACTCTAGCGTTCCCCGAATTTCCTTTTGACGCACCGTTAAAGAAGATAGACACTTTATTATTCTTTTGCCACCAATCCGAGAAATTTTTTTCCAAACATATTACATGCCAAAAAGGACTGATAACAGGTCTTCCAAAATTCAGCTGAATTTTATCCACCTGTGACAGTCCAATCCAATTATGTTAAGCACTTAGAGTTGTGAGATCAAGATGCTTTCCCACCACTTTCAAGAGAATTGCCTTAGATTTAGAAGCTACAAGTTCAGGTTTCTTAGGTTTTCTATTGAAGATAAAGTCATTTCGAGCTAACCAGATTTTCCACCAAAAGAATTTTGGGATGGCTTGCCAAATTTTCCTCTAATCGTGACTTGTAGAAGAAATTCTAGGATACCTATTCTGCCAATTTGCAAAAAGATTTACAGGTTCATTATTTAAAGGAATAGAAACCGACATCCCAGTCAAGAGAAATTCCTAAGCTTTCTATGTATTTACACAACTGACAAAAATATGTTCTGAAGTTTCTCAAGCCTGCTTACAAAAAAAACATCTAAAAGGGCCAAAAAAGCCTTTTTTTAACATATTTTCTCTTGTAAGTGCTCGCTGGTGCATTCGGATCCAGGTAAAGAAATTAACTTTTGGCATACTTGGGGATTTCCAGACTGATTTACAGAACTTTGCACTATGAGAAGAAATCGGATTATCTTGAAGAGATTTCTAACCAAGTGCTGCTGAATAATTGCCTGTAGATCCCCAACCCCACGCATCTTTGCAGGAATAATGAATGGGAGCCATTCCATTCAGATTTTTTAACAGAAGAATAAATTGAGAGTGATGCAGAGAATCGCTACGTCCTGGCAAAGCTGGGAACTCCCACGCTGCCCATGTTCCATCATGATTCCAAGAATAAATGTTTGCCAATCACATATAACTGTTGCCAACCAACCAGGATTTAATCTCCATGATAGCTGGATTAGAGTTTAACAGTTCGTATCCTTTAATCTTATCATCCCATAAATTTTTTTTATTGTCATTTCCAGGAATCCAAAATAAATGCTTGGTAAAAAATTCTAAACCTTTTATGCAAAGATTCCATATTGAAGTTCCTTTGGGAGTATTGGACAACTGTAAATTTCGAAGAGGTCTGCCATTCAGATATTTTTTCTAATTTTTTTGGCTTAATAGATGTTTTTTATTGGAGAAAAGTTGCCACAACAGTTTACCTCCCAAGGCTCGATTAACCAACCCAGGATCTCTAATATTCAGCCCTCCTTCAGAGATAGGTCTCTTGACGGTATCCCATTTAACCAAGTGCAATCTACTTTGATTTCCTTTACCACCTTTCCAGAGAACGTCTCTTATCAATTTGGATATCTGATGCAAGATCCTTTTGGGAGCTAGTAGGAGAGAAGACTGATAAATCAGGAGTGCTAAGAGAGTTGACTTGATTAAAACAAGTTTTCCTGCTATTGTAATCCAATGTCCGCCCCAAAAGGCAATCTTTGTTTTTAACTTGCTGACAATTTCCAACCAAAGAGAAGGGTTGTTTTGACCCAGAGTTAGAGGAAGGCCCAAGTACTTGAATTTATTCCAATTGTCAAATCCATCAAAGCCTAGAAGTTGAGAAATGTTTGCAATAGTTACAAGGTCTGCATTCTAACCATACATAGCGCTCTTCCAATTGTTGATAAGAGCCCCTAAGGTAATACAAAAATGCTACAAAATTTCTTTAAAAACTCTTTCCAATCTCAACGAAGCCCCACCCAAAAGCAACGTATCATCTGCAAAGAGGGCATGGTTTATAGATTCTACTTCACATGCTAATTTGATTCCTGGAATAGTCCCCACATTTTTTTCTACAGTTAGCTTTCTGCTCAGAGAATCAGCCATAAGAATATAAAGAAACAACGAGAGAGGACAACCCTGACGAAGACCTCTGGAAGCTTGAAAGAAATTAGTAGGTATGTTCTTCACTAAAGGTGATATCCAAGGCTTATCCGTACAAGCTTTAATCAGGTTAATAAAGGCAGAACTGAATCCAAATGAGTTAAGAATTTTGTAAAGGAAGGAGAGCTTTACCCTGTCAAAAGCATTTTCCATGTCAAGTTTTATTAGCATGCCCTTCTCATTTCTGTTGAAATTGGAATGCATGGCTTCTTGAACCTGAATCACATTATCCATGATGTGACGTCCTTTTATAGATCCACCTTGAAGAGGAGAGATCATCATCCGAGAATAGGTTTGAGCCTGTTAGCTAAGAGTTTAGATAAGATTTTATAAGATGCATTACACAGAGAAATAGGTCTGAAACAATCAAAGGTGGAAGGTTTAAGTTCTTTGGGAATTAAAGCAAGGAAGGTGGAATTGGTAGTTCCACCAACTTTGGCTTTAGTCTGAAATGCTTTGATCATCCTAATAAGATATTTTCTGATAACAGTCCAGCAAACTCTATAAAAGTGTATGGAGAAACTGTCAGGGCCTGGAGATTTATCCGGAGCCATAGACCAGATAACATCAATAATTTCTTCCTCTAAAAAGGGCTTCATAAGCTCACCATTATCTTCCTTGCTCACCAAAACTAGGAATGTTGGAAAGAAATTTTGAGGACACTTCAGGGTCTACAACTCCATCCTCTCTAAATAAGCTCTTGAAATGAACTTCAGCTGCTTGCTTGAGTTGAGAGATGCCTTTGAAAGATTCACTAGATGAAGAAGATATTTCCAACATATGGTTGTGAGACAATCGTTCTCTATACTGCTTATGAAAAAATGAGGTATTTTTATCTCCTGAAATCAACCATAAACTACGAGATTTCAAACGCCAGAATTCCTCTTCCTTCCTAAAATCTCTAAAAGAATTAAATTGAGCTTCTTGTTATTTAGCCAGAATGGCAGGGGAGATCTCAGAATCCTCCATTACCAATTGAATCTCTTCCAAACGAGCCACGGCTTGAATTCTATCGCTAGAAGGGGATTGGGGAGAGAGCTTAATCCAATCCTTCAATGCATACTTGGTGTTTTTCAATTTCCTCTCCCACACGTAGTTAGAAGATACAATAACCAAAATTATCCACGCATTGCTAACAGTGTCCAAAAAACCTTCTCTACCAATCCACAAGGGATTGAACTAGAAAGGAATGGGTTTGAGTTCTTCATCATCAACAACCTGCAGCAAGATAGGTTTGTGGTCTGAGGAGAATTTTGCCAAGATGTTGGTGGAAATGATTTTATTTTCCAGAAGGAAAGAACTTTGTAGCATAAATCGGTCCAATCTAGCAGATATATTGGTCGATCCAATTCGGTTATTACTCCATGTATATTGACCTTTTTTTTTTTCAGTTTGAAATCGATCAAATACCAAATTGAGATGAGACTCTCCATAGTTTTAAGCAAGGGATCGCACCCACAAATCCCACCTTTTTTTTCTTTAGGATCCAATGTGATATTTAAATCACCAACAACTATAATGTTTGAAAGATTGTTTGTTGCTAGAAACTCAGCCAGAGAATTCCAACAGTCTCTTTTCTCATGGGAGTTTACAGGAACATAAAGATTGAAAATAGCAAGAGATATCTTACTTGAGATATGCCGAAGCTCAGTGAATACCCAATGCTGTGTGACAAAATAATTTACCAGAGAAAATAGGTCCTCTGTCCAAAGCATTGCAAGCCCTCCAGATGAGCCCCGAGAACTCACAGCCTTTCTTGCATTCTTTTTCTAGTTCAGTTTGATAAAGAAAAGAAGATTTCCCTCTTCAATATTTGTCTCCTAGAGCAGAAGAACATTGGGGGAAGCCATTATTATAAGGTCTTTTACAGCTTCTACATTCGAAGAATTTCCCAGCCCCCTGCAATTCCAAGAGACAATGTTCATTATTTACTGTCGGAGGGGGGAGGACCTCCTTTGGAAGGTTTGGCTCGAGTATTTCTGTTGATTGACATTTCTATAGTTGCTTGACTTCCTTGCATCTTAAGATGTTCGACTTCTTCCTCCCGAATAGTCTTATGAGATTTACGACCTTTTTTGGAAGACCTCTCGAGGGGAACTTCATCGGATGAACTCGAATTGTCTGTAGTTTTTTTTTTTCGCCATTTCTGCATATGTAAGAGAATGTCCTTCCACAGGAGTGTCAATATCAGGATCAACCAGGCATTTAGCTTCTTTCCTAGTCTGCAAATGAGGTTGAGGGACTTCTCCCTCTTCAAGCACTGAGATCCCTTGTTCTTCTGGGATGCTCAAAACTTTGAAAGTTATTCTGAGACGAAATTACCTTCATAGCTGCTCCATTTTCCTTCTGATTTTGCTCGGAGGGATTGCTACCTGAATCCTTTTATCCTCTTTGTCCCTTAGCTTTATTTCCTTGCTTAGCTGAACTAGATTTTTGAACTAGAGTCCATTGAGCTCCCTTCTCTTGAATAGTCTCTTCTTCAAGTTTTTTCTTGCAAGATCTAGCAAAATGCCCATAACTATGACAAAATCTACAGTTAAAGGGAAATTGCTCATAATCTAACTCTTGTACATGTGACCAATCTGCCACATTCAAATTAATAGCTTCAAGAATCCCTACCTCTAAGTCCACTTCAACACAAATTTGGGCACAAGTATATTGATCTCTTCGATCAACCCTATCAGTATATTTCCCCAAAGTGTTTCCTATGGCTTCTAGAGAACCTGAATTCCAGCAATGGAGAGGAAGATGCGGTAACCTAACCCAAATAGGGACAACAGAAGGGACATCTTGATTCATATCAAAGTACAGAGTCCACTTGTTCAGGTAGATCCCCTAAGGACCCATGAAATATGGTCCGTTTCTAAATATTAAGTCTCTATCTGTTGAGTTTTCAAAAAGAAAGACATAGTAACCCTTACCTATCAAATTGTTGTAGATTCCTTCAGAGATCTAAGGTTTCTGATTCCTTTGGACCCACCATTTGATAGCTTTGGCGGATGGCCAAAGCCCAGTGAACTATCCAATGAGGCCCCTATCAGCTAAATTAAGGGTTGAACGACAAGGTTGATCCACAGGAAGATAATCGAAAGGATATTGTCAAGCTTCTTAACGAAAGACTGTAGATCCTGGTTGAGTTTCCGCTTGCTTCCTGAAGCAACCAGTTTTCGAAAGGCAATGAGTTTAGGGGAAGAGGAGGAGCCCCTCCCGTACTCCATGACCTCAAAATCCCAGGCCCAAGGACTTGCAGCCAAGGATTCACCCAACAACCAAGGGAAACTCATGAAGGCAACCCTGTAGTCTAGAAATCCTTAAAACCAGAGAACTTCTTGAAACACGGGTGCTGGACAGGGCTACAATCAGCTCCTACACACAGGTAACCTACTACCCAAGACTTCTAGAGCAGAAGAGTCTTCAAAACCAAATTCAGAACAGACTCCTACCAGAGAGAGGGAAAGATTTCTTGATATGCTCCCTACTCAAAAACCACCAACAAATGGAAGGCAGAAAACGTTCCCAGCAACGGAAAACGAACTTCACCTTCAAGAAAACTGGCCCACCAGGAAGAATTATCAAGAGATATGGCCACCAGGAAGACCAGAAGACACTAGAGACGGCCCAAAGACAGAAGGAAACACTGAGAAAACTCCTCTAATCCAAAGTAGATCGAAGGAGCGACCTGTAAAGCCTCCACGCTGCCAGAGTAGAATCAACCTCCAAGAAATACTGGTCAATGCATCAAACGAGCTCCACAAAAGCATAAAAATCCTTACGACCAGAACCTAAGATCCACTATCAAGAGAAAATCCCAAGATGGGCGAGAGCAGCCACCAAACCTGCAAGGAAATTCAAACGTTTCTTGGAGCGAAAAAGCAATAAAAAAAATTTAAAGTTAGTTTAAAGGACATAGTTAAATGTAGCTTAATTTCACATATTCATATTTCTTATCATTCCTACTTGGCTTTTCAAATTTTTTTTCCAATGTTATAGGTAAATTTATAATAAACTTTCTTCGGAATGTATTTCCCATATAGAATTGTCTCTAAAACACATTCATCTATGCATAATAAACTTCACAAGTCATTATACTGAGATTTTTAAGAATTAAAATCGACATTAAATATTTATCAATGATTGGTAATTATTTCCACATCATGTCAAGGTACAAAGTTACATATTATTGTTGTATTTGTAACTTTGAAAGATATTCCGATGTATATTATCATTGTATGTTGTTGTACCTCCATCGGATACATGTTTCCCTCCTTTCAAGATGTCATTATTGTGTATGGTCCTTGAGGTTCAACTTTCGTTGTAAGTCGAGCCAATAGTCCCTAGTATAATATAATGTAATGTACTTTTGGAGTCTCTCTAGGAGAAGTTGACCCTGTTGGGGTTAGAAGTCAGCCCAATCAAGTTGGGAGATGAGTCACTTGAAGGGTATAAATAGGGAGGCACTCTACCTCATTTATACACACTCACACTCACTCATATTCACATGAGGAGAGAGAGAGAGAGAGAGAGAGAGAGAGAGAGAGTTGCATAAGACTTCTTATTATGGGGGTTTTCCTTCTTGTGATATTGTCTTAGTGACGAAACTATTATGAGATGTAACATCCCCCAACACATAACCATTAATTGTAATATTTTGAGGTATTTTTTTATGTTTGAATGAGATTGGCTGGTTCTAGAATCCGCTAATAGGTCCTTGGAGGGCAGATGTAACTGAACCATTATGCTTTTAATAAAATTGTGAATGATGGGGATATCCATGTGGAATGAGGAAACTATGCATTCGAGAGTGGGGGACGTGAAGGGGAAACCTCGGGGAGGTTACACCAGGTGTGAGAAGGCCAGTATGGTGCTGGACACACCCTGAGGAATTAGGGGTGTAGTGGGCGGCGAAAATTCCATGAGGAATTGGTCGTTAGCTGTCAAAGACCTTGGAGAAAACCAAAAGTATAAAAAGGAAGCATATGGGAGGAGGCAGGACATTGCTGATTATGATGGAAAACGATGAATACTTGCTGTGTGAGCACTCTGTGTTAGGAAAGATGAAAGAAATACTTGCTATGAGAGCACTCTGTGTTAGGCAAGCTGAAAGAAATACTTGTTGTGTGAGCACTCTGAGTTAGGAAAGCTGAAAGAAATACTTGTTGTGTGAGCACTCCGTGTTAAGAAATCGATTTATCACTGGGAAACTGAACCTGAGGTTGGTTGTCACCACTCTTGGCATGCATAGTTTAGCTTGGGGGTGATTGAGGATAGAAAGCAAACTGGTCATAATCTACGATTGGGTTGAACATGGTTGTTCCCTCTTCATTTGGCTCATCGTACAAACCAGGTTCCTTCAAATGTTTAAAATCCTTGCAGACTGTTGATATCAGGGTATATCTGTATATGTGGAAATGTGTTTGTTTAATGCTAAGGAAATGATAAGTACCAGTTCTTAGGTTTCTAGATGAAAACGTTTCTTATGGGATAGTTAGCTGATGCTCTATCTCGAATGACTGGGGTTTGCATTTGGGTGTATGATTTATGTTAGAGTAACATTGTTCTTTGCAAAGAGTATACTTGAATGCTTTATAACTTCGTTGTTAATACCCAGATGTAAGGGATCCCCTGTAGGACATTTAATACTTGTGCTGGATGAAAATCATTTCCAGCTTAGTGAAGTCCTTGTACCTTACTTATAATCCTTACCTGAATATTGGAACTTGTGGAAAGAAAGTATTGTTGCTAGGTATGTTGGTAAAGAACTTAAGGGTTTCCGAAATCTACATTGCAGAAGTGGAAGGGCAGATGGTAATTTTGTGAAGAATGTAAGTTTTTCTCAATCTGCAATTCGCACTACGGAAGCGAAACTGCAAAAGGAAAAGTCACAAAGAATTTAATTACTTTCCACAACCAGCAATCCACCTTGTGGAAGGGAAATTGGTAAGCGTTATTGTATGCTCTATAACCTGCAATCCGTATTGCGGAAGTAGAACGACGAAAGGAAAACTAGAAAATTCTATGGAGCTTCCCGTAACTTGCAATCTGCATTGCCAAAGTGGAGTTGCGGAAGGAAAAACATGTTGCAGAAGATCTTTTTAAGCTTAGGATTTTGTATTAAGACCAGTTAAAAGAGTTAGGATAAAATATGAAGGCTATTTTCAAAGAGTCCCTTGTATTTTTGTTATGTTGAATGCATGATAGAGAATGAGTAAAGGGTTTATGAATTATGGATTATATTTTAGGTGATGCCAATTTTTTTTTTGTTTATGACATTTCTTGGTGGATATATGGTTATGTTACAGGGAAGTTTGTGGATTTGTATCCTTTATTGTTTCCCCAAGGAAAATATTTTTGTCTTGTGTATGAGCTCTATCTTATACATCTTGCTGTGCTTGTTATTATTTGGATAAAGATCTAATCAAGTTAAATTAGATTAGAAAAACTAACATGGTATCAGAGACTCTCTAAAAGAAGGCATTATGCAGCAATGGAAACTAGAGCTTCCTAGTTCAAGGTCTTCTCTCCACAGATCATCAAGAAAAGATGGATAGGCTAACTTGCCCTAGAAGGGCACATATTTTGGTGGAAGCATAATCAAATTTGAAGAAGTTTCACTTTTGACCTTGACACTAGTGCCGAGAGAAACTAGGGCATCAAGTTTCAGAGGCTTCCCACCTTAGTCTTCAGAAAAGGACTTTGCTGAGAAACTCACCTCAAGGAGGTGAATATTTCTATCCAGACAGAGTTCCCAAACTCCAAGTTTGGAAAATTAGGGTTTCTATGACAAACCCTAGGTTAGCCAGCTCTGGAACCAAGTTAGAAACCTCAAATCGGTAAGATCTAAATCTTTGTTATTTTCATTTGAGGTTCTCATTTGAAAATAACTCATCATACTCAACTTGAGGACAATCTTGGAGGGGTTGATAACTTTTGAGCATGGAAGCACATGATCTCCTTGATACTTGAAAAAATGACTTGGATCAGTATATCAATGAGGAAGTTCCAGATCCAGAGGGAAATGAGGCTAAGGATAATCATAAGAAGAACTTGGCTAAAGCCAAGATAATCATTACAAATTCTATTAAGGCTCATCGCATCCCCCATGTGTCACCCTTGAAGACACCAAAAGAAGTGTTTGATGCTTTGACAAAGACGTTTGAAGGAAAGAACATCAATTAGAAGATGGCATTGAGGAACCAGTTGAAGAATGTGAAGATACAGAACTCAGAGACTATACAGTCCTACTTCACAAGGGTTGCTCAAATCAAGAAACAACTTGAAGCAGTTGAAGAGAATGTAGAATAAGGAGAGATTGTGATGACTACCTTGAATGACCTCCCAAGATCATGGGATTCATTCATTCAAGGAATTTGTGCAAGAAGGAAGTTGATCTCTTTCAACATACTTTGAGAAGAAGCTCAACTCATAGCAAGAAGGAAGTTGATCTCTTTCAACATACTCCGAGAAGAAGCTCAACTCATAACAAGAGAGGAGAAGATGGGAGAAACTGAAGATAAAGCTCTCATTGTTTACACCAGAATATACAACAGAAAGAAGGAGAACCACCATCATAACGAAAGAAAGGACCATCATCATAAAAGACAAAAGAAGTTAAGAAAATATCCTTCCAACATCCGATGCTACACTTGTGATGAGAAGAGACACTACTCTAGAGATTGTCCCGGGAACAAGGACTCCTTTAATGAGAAGAGTAAAATACATCATGCTCACACTGTTGAAGATGATGAAGCGACAAATAAAATATTTAGAAGAGAGAAGGATGATTCTAATGAAGATTATGTTCTAACCTCAGCACTCACAGGCACTATCTCACATGGAAGCAATGATTGGATTATGGATAGTGGGGCATCTAAACATTTGACAGGATACAGAGAATCATTCGTCAATATGTATGAGCATGAGTCACCTCACAAGGTGAACCTTAGGGATGACTATCAATACCCCATAAAGGGAAGTGGAGAATATTCATACAAGCTAGACTCCAGGGAATCTTTGAAGATGAAAGGTGTGCTATATGTTCCAAGATTGAAGAAGAATATTCTCTCCATCTCTGCACTAGATGCAAAGGGAATGAGAGTTGCATTTGTTGATGGCCAGGTTCTATTGTGGCCTAAAGGACAGACAATTGATGATGCAAGAGTAATTGGAGAACACAGTGGATGCTTGTATGCACTGAAGGGATAGCCTGAAGAATCATTGGTTCATGACTCAATAGAACCAAGTGAACTATGGCATCGGAGGCTTTCACATGTGTACTACATAGCACTATCGATTGCAAGCAAAGCAATCTCGGGACTTTCAAAAATCCAGGAAAATCATGAAGGCATTTGCAAAGGATGTGTGCAAGGAAATAATGAAAAGAAGACATTTCCCAGCAGTGAAAGCAAATCAAAAGGAATATTGGATATAGTACACTCAGATGTATGTGGGCCCATGTCATCAAACTCACTAAGCGAGTATATGTACTATGTTTCCTTTATAGATGATTTCTCACGTAAGACTTGGATATATTTTTTGAAAGGGAAAAGTGAATTGTGCAGAAAGTTCAAGGAATTCAAAGCCTTGGTCGAAAACCACACTAAGAGGGAGATTAAGACTATGTGGTTGGATAATGGCGGAGATATCACCTCAAAAGAATTCAAGGAACTATGGAGAGAGTCTGGGATTAAGAGGGAGTTGAGCAATCCATACAATCCAAAACAGAATGGTGTTGTAGAACAAAAGAATAAAACTATAATGGAAGCAACGAAAGCAATTCTACCTGAGCAGGATCTTCCAATGCACATTTAGGAAGAAGCAGCAAGGAAAGTTGTTTATGTACAGAATGATACTCCTCATCGATTACTCGACAAGAAGACTCCTGAAGAAGCTTTCTTAGGAGAGAAGCTAGAATTCATCCATCTCAGAATATTTGGCTGCCTAGTATACATACACATCCCAAAGGAGAAGAGGGCCAAGATTTATCCTTCGGGGAGGAAGGGAATATTCATAGGATATAATGGTACCTCAAAGGCCTATCGAATATACTTCCCAGGATTCAACAAGGTTGACATCAGCAGAGATGTAACATTTGATGAAGACTCGGCATACTCCAGATCTAGAAAGCTACCTATTGAAGAGGTTGAGGAACCTGAAGGAACTAGAGTCTGAGATACGCCAATGGAAGAAGCAATTCCAGAAGACCATGAAGGTCGCAACATGGAATAACAACAAGAGCCTGTTGAGACACTTCTTGAGAAGAACTCGCACAAGAGAAAACCAACATGGGCATGAGAGCTAATAGAAGAAGTCAAAAGGTATGGTGCTCCAAACGGGATGCATAGAGAAAGGAAAAGACTAAAACCTTACAACAACTATGTGGCCCTGCTATGTAACATTATTGACAAAGAACCTTCCAACTATGAATAGGCTGCAAAAAAGAAAGAAGGGAAGGATGACATGATTAAGGAGTACCAATCGATTATGAAGAATGATGTCTGGGAGATAGTTCTGAGACCGGAAGGGAATTCAGTTGTGACTTCGAAGTGGATCTACAAGATCAAGCATGTTGCATATGGTAGCATTGAGAAACAAAAGGAAATATTCGTGGTGTGTGGCTTCTCATAGAAAGAAGGCATAGACTACAAGGAGACATTTGCATCCGTAGTGAGGTACATAGAGAATACATTGGGATTCGAAACACATGACAGGCAGACTCGTGTGTGCAAATTAAAGAAGGAATTAGTGATTGAACAGGCACCCAGGACATGGTACGACATGATGGATAAATTCTTGATGAGCTTAGGCTTTATTAAGATTAAAGAAGATTCCAAAATTCACTTCAAGTTTGAAGATAGAAGACCAGTGATGCTCCTGCTATATGTCTGTGACCTATTCCTGGGGGGAGAGGATGAACTCATTGTAGATACAAAGAGGAAGCTTGCCACTGAGTTCAAGATGAAAGACCTTGGCATGATGCATTACTTCTTAGGCATGGAAGTGTGGTATAGTATGGATGGAATTTTCATTGGTCAAGGAAAGTATGCAGTGGAGATTCTAAAAGTTTTGGAATGATGGATTGGAAGCTGATAGCCACACCTATGGCATCGAACTTGAATCTTCTTTATGATGCTTCATAAGATTCGGTTGATGCTACGATGTATCGTCATATGATTGGTTCATTGATTTACCTACAGAATACAAGACCAGAGATATGCTTTTTTGTGAACACCCTGAGCCAGTTCCTGACGGATCCGATACATGTTCACCCGATAGCTGCAAAGCATGTATTGAGGTACCTCAAGGGTACAGTCAAGTATGGGCTCAAGTATGATGTGAATAGGAAGATTAACCTACACGGTTATGTTGATTCGGATTGGGAAGGTAGCGCCACCGATAGGAGGATCACTTCAAGTTGTTGCTTTAGTTTGGGATCCAGAATGATCTCGTGGTTTAGAAGGAAGCATTCCTATGTGGCTCTGAGTAGAGCCGAGGCATAGTATGTTGCAGCTTGCTTGGCTAGTTGTGAGGCAATATGGCTGCAGAAGCTATTGTCTGATGTGTTTAATCTCCATTTAGAACCAACTTGTATATATTGTGATAACTAGAGTTGCGTGAAGTTATTGGAGAACCTAGTGTTCCATGACAAATCAAAGCATATCGAGATCAAGTTCCACTATATCAGGGATATGGTGCATAGAGGAGCAGTGAAGCTCCAGTACATGGCAATGAATGAGGAAATAGTCGATGTATTCACCAAACCTCTAGCGAGAATGAATTTTGAGTACTTCAAAGAAAGACTTGGTGTGATCAGGAACGAATCCCCTAGAAAGAGGGAGTAAAGAGTTCTAGCATATTCAGAGCTGTAGGTTGTCTTGGTGACATAATCAGTCCTCGCGTGCTCCTATGCCAAAGATGGCGAGAGACCAGAAGATGGAGATGCATGAGATATCACATAGGAAAGTATACAGGTTTTCCTTGAGTGGAAAATATCCTAGCATGGTATGCAGGTTGCTCGGATGTAATAAGTCATGTGGATTGTCCTGGACTGTAAAAGATCCTGGCGTGGTACGTATGTTTCTTAGACGTAATCATTCCTTGTATGGGTAGTCCTGGAGTATAAAATATCTTGGTGTGGTACGTAGGTCACTTGGACGTAATCAATCTTATAGGTTGTCCTAAAACATAAAAGATCCTGGCATGGTACACTGGTTGTTCGAACATAATAAGTCCTGGAAGGTTATGCTGGAATGGAAAAGATCCTAGCGTGGTACACAGGTTATTTAGATATAATAATTCATTGAGGTTGAACTAGAATGAAAAAGATCCTGGTGTGGTACGCAGGTTGTTTCTATCATAGTCAGTCCTTGTATATGTGTGTGTTCCCATGTTGGAGATGATGAGAGGTCACAAGGCACTTGGTGTGAGCCCGAGTGATTCTCACATAGTGGAAGAACACAGGTTGTCTTGGTGACATAAAATAACTAGCGTACTCCTATGTTGGTAGAACGCGGGCTGACCATAGATAGACATAATGCACTTTGTGTCCTCCTAGGTAATTCTCGCATAAAGATGTGGGTTGTCTTGGTGACATGAAAGTTATGGCGTGCTCCTATGTTGGTAGAACGCAAGTGGTCTGTGATATACATCTGGGTTGTGCTATGTGTGCTCTATGTGGGATGATGAGATGATATAGATACGACGAGATGATAGTAGGATACGCAGGTGATTGCAGTGGCAATGTAATGAATGGTCTTAGGATGTACCTACATGATGGATTGCTCGTGGATATGATGAATACCTAGATGAGGACTAGGCCTACACCCAACATGAAACAAGGTTGTCTCTATAGAAACTTTCGATGACAGATAGCATTATTCAATGATAGAAAAGATGAGGACTATGGTAGTAGCTACTATTATGACTATGTGATGATGACTTGACCATATGTATTGATGACTGTGGAGAGAGAGAATACCTTCCTTGTTAAGAGGGAGTGTTGTTGTATTTGTAACTTTGAAAGATATTATGATGTATATTATCATTGTATGTTGTTGTACCCCCATCCGAGATGTGTTTCCATCCTTTCGAGATGTCATTATTGTGTATGGTCTTTGAGGTATAACCTCCGTTGTAAGTTTGGCAATGGTCCCCAATATAATATAATGTAATGTACTTTCGAAATCTCTCTAGGAGAAGTCAGCGCTGTTAGGGTTAGAAGTCGACCCAGTCAAGTTGGGAGGTCAGTCACTTGAAGGGTATAATTAGGGAGGCGCCCTCCCTCATTTACACACACTCATACTCACTCAAGTTCACATGAGGAGAGAGAGAAAGACAAGGAGGAGAGAGAGAGAGTTGCAGAAGACTTCTTATTACTGGGGTTTTCCATCTTATGATATTTTTTTAGTGACAGAACTATTATTGGGGTAATTCATAGATACCCAATTATGTGTCCTTTGGTAAGATTTTCCCAATATACAATCCTTAGTATAATGGTATGGTCTTAATCCTTAGTATAATGGTATGTTCTTAATATCTTTTTTATACCTCTCTTTTAAGGTTTATACTTGTTCTATTGTTATTTTTTTTCCTTTTGTAACCAAGCATTTGTATTCACAACTTCAACTCAAAATCCTCTTACACTAAGGAAGGATATACCTGTATACTCTTAATGTACACTTTACCCTTGAAAAATGTATACTTTACCCTCTATTATGTTCTCATTTAGAATAAAGAATGAAGTACACTTCTTACAATCAAAACTCAATTTTTGGGTTCATCTAATTTAATTTGGAATCATTTTACCAATACACAGATTTATTTTTCATTTATCTAGTTTTCCTTCAATAATCTCCCTTTCTAAATCAATTATTTACCATATATGTTACTTGTGTTGAGCCCATAAGGGATATATTGTTGCAACCTACAACTTTGGTACCATTTATCACGACTCCAATTCCTCGACCAATTTCTTTTAATTATCCTTTCCAAATTATATTTTTAGTTATAGTAGTATATGAATCACCTTGCCATGTTTATAATCAAAACGCATTCCTAATTATTATAGTATCTGAATTAAAAATAATATTTTGCATCATTATACAATGGATAACCACACATGGTACCACATCAATAATCCTTAATGTTTATTACTTCATCATTCCAGGACCTTTTATGAAGCTTATGGGTATTTCATAATAAATTGTTACCTATACGTTCAATGTAGGGGTTTTTTCCTATGGAGTCGTAAGTAATTCCTTATATAGTATATGGGGTTTTTATGCTTTGTATTAACAAACTAATATATAGTATTTATTATGTTTAGATTGGTTTAATAAACTAATATACAATCTTATTATGTTTAGATAGGTCGTATTGTCTTTTTGCAATGCAACTTAATAATAATGCTTGTGATTATTCATAGGGTTTTATTTTCGGTTACTTGCACGAATAAGTAGATTGTATTTCTCTATACTGTATGGTTTGCTATTCTGCCATGTTTTCTTGCTGTACATGTATGTTTTTGATGCTTGTATTGTTATGATGTCCTTCATGTGGCAGGGGGTGATGCGAATGGACTGTCATGACATTCATGTAAACGTGTAATTATGTCTTTTTGATTCTAATGAATATCAAAGACTGGTATTTTTTCCTCTGAAAAAAAAAAAGTAGAATCGTATCTTAATACATTATAGCCCTAGGATGAGCCTTGACATTGATTAAATAATCTTAAAAGATATGTTAACTTTTAAATCTACATTTACTTGAAATATTAACCCTATACCTTACTAGGGTTATGATAGTTCTTCTAAAAGTTTAATGTAATAACTACGCGAGAAGGATTACTGTGTTTATATAGTCAATATTTTATTCATTTGTTTTACCAATTTATATCCTATACGTTGGATTTTCCATATATACAAAATATTGAGGGTTAACTTTTGTTCAGTTAACTTTATTTTTAAGTGAATATATCATTTACATATTTATTATACCACAAAGAAAATCTATTGAGAAATAGTAACCCAGTAGTAAAGTTGCAATTCTAGATTTTTTCAAACAATAACCATGAATAATCCTCTTGAAATATATTTTTTTGTTACAAGGGAATTAACAACTAGTTGGTTTCGTACTCGCGTGATATGGGGTCGATTCTTGCCACTACCCGTATAACCCCTTGGGAATCCTACCTAACCCCCCAGCACACAAGCGACCACCTTTATGTAGCAGGAGGTTTGACCCTATGACCTGCTAAACAGCCTCCGCACCTTAACAGAACGTGAAGTGACCAATAGACCAAACCCTAAGGGGCTAATCCTCTTTAAATCCCTAATAACAAAACAAAAATTATATATATTAATATCTACTTATCTAAGGTTGAAGTTTTGTTATGTAACCTACATAAAGTATGTTATTCCCATTTAGTTTACCAATAACGTATATCTTGATTTGAAATACCAAAGGACAATGCATCTTATTTTGCCTCTATTTTCTATCAATGGCCTTATACTAGATTTTGTTTCATACCTTATGGTGTTATAATAGATTTTGTTTCATACCCCATCTTTCATTTTGTCAGATAATAACTCCCGAATTCATTTTATTCCATTGCTAATGCATACATTTATACATTTCATATGGTGGTTGAGATTCATCTTCCAACCAGCCTTTTCACCTTCCTATGTAACTATTCATATTCCTAATATTTACAATGAAGTATAATCCCGATGGATTATATTCCAACAATCCCCCCCTTAATCCGAAGA